>JAREIK010008821.1:0-82463 GCA_029783825.1 Sapria himalayana
ATCTTTTCCTATATATATTTTATATATACACAAAAATGATTTGTAATTTTCAATAATCTTTTTGTAGATACTTGAGGAAAATAAAACATATAATAATGAATAAGACTGAGGTTGAGGGTTCTATATCAATAGGTCATATTATAGATGAAGCTATAAAATTAACATCATCTTTTTCAAAGAAGGTGATCCAACTCTTCCACTTAAGGAAAAGCTGAATGAGATTTATCTTTATGACAATGTGGATAATGAAATGTTTGAAATTTTCAAGCCTCCAAATAAAGCAATTGGTGCTGAAGAAAAATGGTATCTAGAAACCTATAAATATACTATAGTTCATCTATATTTCCTAATGAATTGTCGAGAGCTTCAACTATTCATTGAATAAGTATTTCTAATAGTCGAATGACATCTATTATGCATAAAATTTACTATTTCCTATCAATGTATCAATTATTTTAATTTCTTTTTTAGTGATTTTGTTAAAGATAAATGTAAGGAGTTTCCAAACATTAATGAAGAAGTAATCAATGCCGTGATGGAGAAAGAATTTCCATCATTTTTTGAAAAATACATATGTTTATTTATAGTGAAAATCACAAAATAATTGTATTATTCTAATAAAAATTTATAATTGTAATCTAAATAATCCACTTAATTATGATTACAGGTTTATAATCTTGCAAATAAAATTTCTAATCATTATATTCGAAGTATAGCACAAGGTGCCCTAGAAAGGTTAAAATGTACAATAGTTACAATGTGAATGGTTTTAAATTTCACACTAAATCGTATGGTAGCTACTGAGTAACAGACAATATGGGGGTATGCATTAAAGGATCTGTATACAATGAATCTAAATATGACTATTTTGGAACTCTGGTCGAAGTGATCGAGTAAGAATTTTAAGCCCTCCCGGTTAAAAATTATGTTATTCAAATGTGAATGGTTCGATCCAATACTACATGTTGGTATTGTTGACCATCCATGATATAAACTTGTCGATGTGCATGATAAAAATGATTAAAGCAAGTACGAACCTTTTGTCTTAGCAATACAAGCATAACAGGTTTAATATTGTGAATATATGGGTCGGACTGGTCCTAGAAAGGATTGGAAAGCTATGTGAAAGATAAAAGCAATGGCTCAAATTGACATCTCTGCATCACCAAGTAATGATTTCATAGAACCAACTTTTCAAATTGATGACAATGATGTTATAATCGAAGCTGTGGTGGGGATGAATACGTCCTTTAGTCTCATCTTCGAGATGGATACAAGTTGAGATGTAGATGTTAATCAAAATTTAATTGATAATGAAGAAGAAATGAGTGATGAAGAGGAGTTTGAAAATGATGTTACAACATCTGAAGAAGAAGATGAACCAGATTTGGATGATTCTGATGAGAATGAGTATACAATGAGTTTTATGTTATTTTAATTGTTAATTATTTTTGTTTATTTTCATTGCCTTATGTATTTTTTATAAGTATGACACGTGGACGAGAAATATGCAGCACATTGAAAGGTCGTATAAGTTTATGGTATAGGCAGCACGACCTTAGGTATGCCCGAAACTGGTAGAAGGTCATGGGTGAAAGAGATGCTACAGAAGTCAGAGAAGGTTGTGAAAGTACTGTAGTAGCTAGCATCTGATAACTAATCCACATAATGGTTCTGATATTTTGATGAATGATCAACTGACGTAGGAGAGAGAGGATGGAGATGTTGGAGAATCTTTCTTAGATCACCCTATAGATGAGATTCTCCCTATTACTCATTTTGATCCAACAATTGATAATCCGTAAGATATAAAACTTAACAAATTATTTATCAATTTATTAATTTATTTCTTACTTGCTAATTAATTTTTTGTTACAGGATAACATTAGAGTTGTCTGGTTCCATTTCTAGGGTTCTAATAATAATTGTCAGGAATTCCTTTAAACCTAATAGACAAAATTGGAAGTCACTAACACATAAAACCCAATTGATGATTAGGAGAGAACGTAAGGTAAATATTACTACCTAAAAATTTTTACTTCTTTTATTTATTCTTTTGTTCAGCTGATTAAAAATTGTTTATTTATAATTGCAGACAGTTTAACATGTGGACACAGCCAAAGGTGTCGGTCAAAAGTGTGTCTACAAACATGTTGATAGTCGGTATAAAGACACCGTGTACGAGATCAAAGATAAATAACTCAAGAAGAAAGAAAAATATTTGAGTGTCTCGGATCATATTTTCGAGGAGTGGTAGAGCAGATGGGAAGATCTGGATTATAGGAAGAGGTGTGATAAACAGAGCGACAATCGTTGATCAGAGTGGGTTGGGGAGGCTAGTGGCATGTTTACACACACTTATGGATCTCTCTCTTTGTGTGAGCATGAATGAGCATTGGTATTATTTCTAATTTATACTTTTTTATATTTATTACTTTCTTAATTGTGTTCAATTATGCCTAAATTTCATTTCTCATAAGGAATTGTTTTTCAATAAAATTTAACGTATGTACTCTGTGTAATTATAGACACGCAAGGAATGTAAGAATCCTAGTGCTCCTCACTTATTTAGATACAGGCACATGAAGGCTCATGATGATCATACTTTCGTTGATCAGAGATCTCGTGTAGCAAATGTAAGTTTAATTAAGAAAATTAATTTTTTTTTGTTTGAATATAAATTGAAATACTTTCGTGCTTTTTTATTAGGTGAGATATGAGGAAATGTTAGCTGCTCTGACTCAAGCATATTCCAAGTCTACTTCAGGTTCATGTGATTGTGCAACATATAGTTCTGATTCATTAGTTCCACCAGTTGATGCGAATCAAATTTAGTATGCGGCTGTTGATGGCAAGCAGAAGATGCTCGTCTATGGAATCAGTTCATCGACATTATCATTCTACTCTCATAGATGACCAAACTATGAAGCTGAATTTTCATGACCAACTTCGAATTTATTCTCGAAGATTGAGAAATTTCAGCACGATATGCTAAATTCGATATGGTTTCAGTTGGCCGATACCGAGCGACTCATGATTGACTATGAAGATGATAGGGGTGAGTTACTTATGCATTTTGACAGATTTACAAAGAAGTTTAAAGGATGACTACAGTTCAACCCTGATGATCTACCTTAGATTGTTCATTGTGATGCTCCAGCTACGGCATCTACTCCATCACCTACAACAGCACCTGCAGCAACCACATCAGAACTAGCAGCAGTAGACAGCTCTAACCCAATACTAGACATCTCACCATGTTGATCAAATACATCACAGGATAACTATTATGAAACTAGGATGGATGATTGAGTATATTACAAACATTTTTTTTCAATACCTTAAACATTGATTTTAGATTTTATTTTTTTATTTTATCTTGATATTTTTAATATATATATATGTAGTATATATAGTTGCTTGCTAGAGTTAATTAAATTTTTATTTTGTTGTTTTATCTGTAAATGTTTTTGTAGAAGCTGAATCAAAATTGGAAGCAAAATGATTGTTTTTTTTGTTTTATGTTCTAGTTTCTGTAGCAACTAAAGAATATAACAAAAAAAATTAAGTCGATAATTGCCGACCGAATTACGACCAAGCTGACCAAAAGTTTTTAATATCAATGGTAGGTAAAAGAACACCCAATTATCGGTAATTCTTCTGTAGATCAATTACTAACCAATGATTTTAAAAGATTTTGGTCGGTTTTTTGTTGCAATTTTTTAGGCTTTTACCGACCATTTTGTGACAATTTACCGACCTAATTCATTTGGTAGGAAAATTGTCGGAATATTATCAGAAATTATTTGTCGGTAAATGGTTTATAAATTATTGGTAATTACCGACCATTTGGAGACCATTTACCAACCTAATTCATTTGGTCGAAAAATGGTCGGAATATCATCGAATTTTTTTTGTAGGTAAATGCTCTCCAGATGTTCGGTAATTACCAACCAATTGGAGACCATGTTCCGACCTTATTTATTCGATCAGTAAATTATTGGATTAAAGTTGATAAATCTTTGTCGGCAGAGAATTAATAAATGGCCGGTAATTTTCCGACTGACTAATTTTTTGACGATAAAAATTTAGTGACGAACAAAATTGCAACCAAATAATTTGATCGGTAAATTGTTTGGTATTAGGTTTATCGACCAAAAAACACCAAATTTCCAACCAAATAATTGGTCGGTAATACTATGAATTTTAGTAGTTGTAGTCTAATAAATAAATAGAGAGAGAGAGAAAAACAAATAGACAGATAGATATATAGACAAATTGACACATAGATAGATAAATAGATAGATAGATAGATAAAAAGTTACAAATATAGATAGATATACAAATAGAAAAATAGAGAGATAGACTGATATACAAATAAATAGATATACATATATATATGTAGACAAAAAGATAAATATAAACATAGACAGATAGACAAATTGACATATAGATAAATAGATAGTTATATATAAAGATAGAAGACAGATAGATAGATATATATATATATATATAGGCACATAGATACATAGAAAGATAAAGACAATAGACACATAGATACATATACACATACCACATTGTTACATAGGCACATAGATAGATAGATATAATGAGATAGAGAGACAAACATATAGATAGACAAATAGACATATTGGTAGAAAGACATATAGGCATATAAAATGATATATAGATATATAGATAAACAAATAGATAGATTGAAAGATAGAAATATAGATATACAGATAGATAGACAGATAGATAGACAAATAGAAAAATAGATAGGTAGCTAGATATACAGATAGACTAATAGATAGATATATATATGTAGACAAATATATATATAGACAGATATACAGATAGTTATATAAATTGAGAGATAGATAGACAAGTAGAGAGAGAAAATTAAATAGATTGAGAGATAGATAAATAATCGGATAGATAGATAGACAGATAGACAAATAGTTAGATAGATTGGTAGATCAAATAATAGATTAGCAGATAGGAATATAGGTAGATAGATAGATAGAAAGATATATATATATATATATATATATATATATATATATATATATATAGACAGTTAGACAGATAGATAGATAGACAAATCAATAGATATGAAAATTGGTAGATAGTCAGATATACAGATAGACAGCTAGACAAATAGATATATAGATAGTCGGGTAGAGAGATAGACATAATGTTTGATAAATAGATAGGTTGATAGATAGATAAACATATAGACAAATAGATAGATAGTTAGATAGATAGTTAAATAAATTGATAGATAGCTAGATAGAAAAATATACATATAGATAGGTATAAATATAGATAGATAGATACATAGATAGATAGAAAGATAGCCTAATCGATAGATAGACAATTAGATAGTTAAAGATATAGATTGAAAGATATACAGATAGTTAGAAAGGCATATAAATAGATAGATAGTTATATAGTTAGACAAATAAATATATAGATATATAAATAGATATATAGACAAATAGATACATAGATAGATAGATAATTAGATAGAAAGACAGATAGATTGATAGATAGAAAGACAAATGACAGATAGACAGATAGACTAATAGAAAGATAGATATGTTGACAAATATACTAATAGTCATATAGACAAATAGTCTGAGAGACAAGAAGATAGATTGATAGTTACATAGATATATAGATAGAATAATAGATACATGGATTTACTTATCGTCTAATAAATTAAAAGATAGGCAATTAGATAGATAGATTGCAAGATAGACAATTAGGCATATAGAAAGATTGATAGTTAGATAGTTACAAATAAAGATAGATAGACATATAATCATTTAGATAAATAGATAGATTGATAAATAGATAGACATTTAGATACATAGATAGACAGATAAATATATAGACAGATATATTATTATAGAGATAGATAGACAGATAGATATATACACAAATAGCTAATAGACTGATAGATAAATGATAGATAAATAGACAGATAGATTGATTGATTGTTTGTTTGTTTGTTTGATAGTTAGCTAGACAGATAGACAGACAGACAGATAGATAGATAGATAGAGACAATTAGATAGATAGATAACAATATAACCATATAGATAGAAAGAAGGATAGATAGATATATAAATAGATATATATATATATATATACACAAATAGATAGATAGAAAGATATATAGATATATAGATAGATAGATAAAATGATTGATAGATAGATAAATAGATAAATAGATAGAGATATAGATAGACTAGCATTTTAGCTAGGGAATCATTCGTCATTATTTTTGTTTAGCAACGGAAAATCTCAATTTTCATACTAATTTAGCTAGGTAATTTGTCTTTTTAGCAAGGGATTTTTTCGTCGCTATCTTTTTAGCTAGGGATACTTTGTGTCGCTAAATTTTAGCAAGAAGCACTTTAGAAAGGGAACCGATCCATCAGTAATCCGTCACAACTAACAATTTTCCGACCACTACTAAAAATAAAAAATGCTTATTTAGCTAGGTAAGTGTCCCTAGATATATGAGATTTTTCTTGTATTGATAATTTTATAGATAGATAGATAGACAAATAGACTGATAAACTAATAGATAGCTAGGCAAGTAGATAGATAGAAAAATAAAATATTGATATATGGATAGAATGATAGAATGAAAAACAGATAGATCACTATTAAAAATTATGTTAATACCGACAAAAATACCAACCAAAAAATTTGGTTAGTATTTGCTGTCCAAAACACGACCAGTTAGCGACCAAAAAATGGTATCGAACAAAAATAAATTTTCCGGCCAAATTTCCGACCATGGACCACCCATAATTACCGACTAAATATTTTTGGGCAGGAATCGGTTTGTAGAGTGGTCATTAAATATATTACCAACTATTTAACGACCTTTCATTATAATTGGTTGGTATTGTATTTTTTCAAATTATTTATAACTTCATACTTACCGACCAATTACCGATCAATTATAGACCATATATATAGGTAAGTAATTACTAACCAATTCATGACCTATTTAGAGATCCAAAGTGACGTATCTGATAAAAATATTTCCGACCAAATTTCCGACTAACTACCTACCATTTATTACCGACCAAATATAATTAGTCGAAAATATGGTCTGTAAATTAGGAGGGAATTAGTGAAAAACATTTCCAAAAGATTACGAACCATTTAACGACCAAAAATATATAACCATTAAAAATGGTTGGTATAGTGGTTATCCAATATATTTATAAGGTCTTAATTACCGACCAAATTACTGACCAAATTAGCGACCGAATATATAGTTCATTAATTACTAACCTTTTCATGACCAAATACTGACCATACATCCCGACAAAATGTTTTTGGTTGGAAATTGGTCAGTAAATTAGGATGAAAATAGCGAATAGATATTGCCGACAAATTACCAACCATTTAACGACCAAAAATATATTACCATTAAAATTGGTCGGTAAAGTGGACTTCCAAATACTTATAAAATTTTTTTGACCGGCCGTTTACCGACCATAATTTTGGATGGTTATTCATTGTTTAATTTTTTGATTTGAAAATCATTTGCTAAATCATTAAAACCTAAAATCATCGAAGCTCCATCGTTTTTTTTTTTTGAATCAGAGCCGATTGTAAGCATGAAATTGAAAAAAGTTGATCTTACTTCTAAATCCAGGTAAGTTTTATTTGTTCTTCTCCTTCAAATTGCTTATGCACATCTCCATTTCTCTGAATTATATATAGACAATTGAAATTCCATTTTTTCAGTATTTTCGGGTATTAGGTTTTTTTCTCCTCCTAATTTCTTAATTTTTACTTCAATTTCATTTAACCTAATATGATTTTGATTCCACACAATTAATTAAACTATAATTTTTCATTTTTTTTAAATTTATTCATCTACTATTTATATTTTAGGGTTTTAGTAATTTTGATTTCAATTACATGATGTTTGCATCCAAATAATCTTAATGTTAATAGTTTATATTTATATAATCATATGACATTATGTATAAATGTCAATACTTTAATATATATAATGATTTATGTTAAATCAAACTTTTATTTAATGTAATCTTAAATGTCTATCACTGTATATATAAACTTTTATATATTTATATAATCGTATGATATTATGTATGAATGTCTATACTTTAAATATAAGCATATTACATTATAAATACACATTGATATGTTTATATAAACATATAATGATATATATAAATATTTATACATATGTATTAATGTTTATTAATATCTATACAAAATTTACATTAACCTATCTATTTATATATTTTTTTTATATAACAATTATATAATATTAAATGATTATACAATTTTGTAAATATTTATATTACATATTTTTTTTATATAAATATAAAATATTTATAATATTTATAAAAATGTGATATATACTATATATTATTTATAAAATGTTACATATAAATATAATAATATTTAAGTAACATTTATAAAAATATTTTATTCACAAAAATTATATAGATACACTTGTTTAATTATATAATCATATGTCATTTTATATAAGTATTTATAACTTTATTTATAATAAAGTAAACTATTTTATAACTATATTTATAACGTTGTATAACTAATTTGTAACTATATAATTATGTATAACTATATGTATAATTTTATCTAATTTTATTTCTAAAAAAGATAAATTATATGCATACTAATATATAACTATATATTATTATATTTTACTAAATGTATACCTATATAAATGTTAATTATAATTATATCTTTAACTACATACATAGTTATAACTATATGTGTATAACTATATATAAATATTTGCATAAATATGTAACACTTTATATAATTAAATATAACTATATTTGTAACTATATATACATATATGTATTCATATAATTAAATTAAAATATTTGTTTTTAACGTTGTATATATTTATGTATAACTACTTATCACTACTTATATAAATATATCTATATATAACTATTATTTAATTATATATAACTATTTATAATTATTATATTATATGAATAATAATATATAACTATAAATTATTGTATCTTACTATATGTATAACAATAAAAGCTTTATACATATTAATATTTAAATATATACTTCACAACTTTTATTTAATATATATTTGTATATATTAGTATATGAAAAAGTATTTTAATATATCTATACCTTTACATATCTATATGTATAAATATATAAAATTAAATGAACAAATATATAAACCTACATGTATAAATATATGTTTAACTATATGTATAATTATATGTATAACCACATGTAACTATATTTATAATTACATGTATAATACCATACAACATTATATTAAACTATATGTGTATAACTATATATAAATATATGTGTAACTAAATAAATGTCTATATAATTATATATAACTATATTTGTAACTATATATACATATATGTATTAATATAATTATAGCAAAATATTTTTTATAACGTTGTTGATATTTATGTATAACTACTTATAACAACTTGTATGAATATAACTATATATAAATATATGTTTAATTATATATAACTATTTATAACTATATATATTATATGTAAAATAATATATATCTATAAATAATTGTACCTTACTATCTCTATAATTTTAAAAGTTATATGCATAATTATATTTAAATAATAAATTTATAGCTTATATTTATTATATATTTGTATATAGTAGTATATAAAAAAGTATTTTACTATATCTATACCTATTCATTACTATATTTATAAATATATAAAATTAAATGAACAATTATATAAACCTACATGTATAAATATATGTTTAACTATTTTTGTAACTATATGTATAATCACATGTAACTATATTTATAATTACATGTATAACAACACACAACATTATTTTAAACTATATGTGTATAACTATATATAAATATTTGTATATCTAAATAAATGTCTATATAATTATATATAACTATATTTGGAACTATATATACACATATATATTAATATAATTAAAGCAAAATATTTTTTTATAACGTTGTTTATATTTATGTATAACTACTTATAACTACTTAAATGAATATATCTATATATAACTATATGTTTAATTATATATAATATGTAAAATAATATATAACTATAAATAATTGTATCTTACGATATGCATAGTTTAAAAGTTTTATACATAATTATTTTTAAATATTAAATTTATAGCTTATATTTAATATATATTTGTATATAGTAGTATATAAAAAAGTATTTTACTATATCAATACATATACATATTTAATATAAACCTAATGGACATATTAGGAAGTCACTCACCGATAAGGACCAAATTATGATTTGGAGAGAATTTAAGATAAATATTACTACATAAAAATTTTTACATCTTTTATTTATTCTTTTGTTGACTGATTAAAAATTATTTATTTATAATTGTAGAAAGTTTACAGGTGGACACAACGAAAGGAGGCGGTCAAAAGTGTGTTTTACAAACATGTTGTCAATTGGTATAAAGACACCATGTATGAGATCAAAGATAAATGGTTGAAGAAGAAAGAAAAAGATTTGAGTGTCCTGGATCATGTTTTCAAGGAGTGGCAGAGTAGATGGGAAGATTCGAATTATAGGAAGAGGTGTGATAAACAGAGGGGCAATCATAGCTCAGAGTGGGCTCGGAAGGGTAGTGGTATGTCTACACACACTTGTGGATCTTGCTCTATGCGTGAGCATGAATGAGCATTGTTATTATTTCTATTTATACTTTTTATGTTTATTACTTTGTGAATTGTGTTCAATTATGCCTAATTTTCATTTCTCATAGAGAATTTTTTTTTCAATAGAATTAA
This sequence comes from Sapria himalayana, assembly GCA_029783825.1. Lineage (NCBI taxonomy): Eukaryota > Viridiplantae > Streptophyta > Magnoliopsida > Malpighiales > Rafflesiaceae > Sapria > Sapria himalayana. The sequence continues at coordinate 10,844 of JAREIK010008821.1, forward strand.
CGTATGTATTATGTGTAATTATATACATGCAAAAAGGGTAAGAAGCCCAGTGTTCCTTGCTTATTTAGATACACGGACACAAAGGCTCATGATGATCAGACTTTCATTGATCAGAGATCTCATGCATCAAATGTATGTTTCATAAAAAAAATTAACTTTTTTTATTTGAATATAAATTTAAATACTTTTCCTACATTTTTAATATGCTAGATATGAGGAAATATTAGCTACTGTGACTCAAGTGTATTCCCAGTCTACTTTAGGTTCATGTGATGGTGCAACAGGTAGTTCTCATTCATCATCTCCACCAGTTGATACGAATCAGATTTTGTATGCGGCTGTTGATGGCAAGGAGAAGATGCCCATCAATGATGTCGATTTGTCGACATCATCAATGGTGTTTGTTGGTTATCTACTCACATAGATGACCAAATTATGAAGCTGAATTTTTAGGACCAGTTTCAAATTTTTTCTCAATGATGGAGGAATTTCAGGACGTGATGCGAAATACGATATAGTATCAGTTGGTCGATACCGAGTGATGCATGATCGACTATGAGGATGATAGAGATGAGTTGCATATGCATTTTGACTACCTTACAAAGAAGTTTCAAGGGGGACTCTAGTTAAACCCTAATGATCTACCTCGGATTGTTCGACGTAATACTCCAGCTATAGCATCTACTCCATCACCTATAGCAAGAACTGCAGCAACTGCATTAGGACTAGCAGCAACAGATATGTCTACCCAAGTACCTAACATCTCACCATGTCGACCAGAAATATCACAACATAATCATTTTGAAACTATGTTGGATGATTGAGTGTACTAAACACATTTTTTTTCAATACCTTAAACGTTGATTTTGGATTTCATTTTTTTATTTTTCTCTTGATGTATTTAATATATATATGTAGTATATATAGTAGTTCGCTGGAGTTAATTAAATTTTTTTTGTTGTGTTATCTGTATATGTTTCTACAGTAACTGCATCAAACTGGATGTTTTTTGGATTTTATTTTTTTTGTGTTTTATGTTCTAGTTTCTGCAGAAACTACCACTAAATTGCAAAAAATAAAATTTTGGTCGATAATTACCAACTGAATTGTGACAAACCCGACCACAATTTTTTAATATCAATAGTCAGTAAAATGTCACCAAATTGTAGGTAATACTTTTGGAGATCAATTATCAACCAATGATTTTAAAAGATTTTAGTCGGTTTTTGGTCGCAATTATTTCGGTAATTTTCGACCATTTTTACTCCATTTACCGACCTAGTGCTTTAGGTCGGAAAATAGTTGGAATTTAGTTGGTAATTATGTCATTGAATGGTTTGTAAATGATCATTAATTACTGACCATTTGGGGACCATATACTGACCTAATTATTTTAGTTATAAAATTGTCTGAAAATAGTCGATAATTGTTTGTCAGTAGAGGGCCAGTAAATGGTCGATAATCTACCGACCGATTGATTTTGTGTTGGTAAATGTTTGGTATTTGGGTTACAGACCAAAAAACACCTAATTACCGACCAAATAATTGCTCGGTAATTCAGTGAATTATAGTAGTGGATAAATAAACATATAGATAGATAGACAGAAATATAGATAGACAGATAGATAGATAATTTGCAGGTAGACAAATAGACATATAGAATGAAAGATAGATAGATAGATAGATAAACAGATTCATAAATAGTCACTTTGATAGAATGACAAATAGAATAATAGACAAATTGATAGAGAAATAAATAGAAAAATAGGTACATAGATAGATATATAGATGGATAGAAGGATAGAAGAAAAGATGCATAGATGGATAGATGGTTAGATGGATAGATAGAAAGATGGATAGATGGATAGAAGGATAGATAGAAAGATGGATAAATAGATAGATACATAGATTAATAGATGGTTCGATAGATAAATAGAAAGATGGATAGATGGATAGATGGATCGATGGATAAATAGAAAGATGCTTAGATGGATAATTAGATGGATAGATAGATAGTTTGAAAGAAGGATAAAAGGATATATGGATAGATGGAAAAATCTATAGATGGATAGATCCATAGATGGATAGCTAGATAGCTGGATAAGTGGATAGAATGATAAATCCATAGGTGAATAGATGGATAGATGCATATATGGATAGTTGGATAGATAGATAGATGGATATGGATAGATAGATAGTTAGTTAGTTAAAAGGATATATGGATAGATGGTTAGATGGATAGATGAATATATCGATAGATGGATAGATGGTTAGATGGATAAATGGATAGATAGATGAATAGATAGATAAATAGATAGATAGATATATGTACAAAGAGATAGATAGATAGATCAACAGATAGAAAGAAATATAAATAGATAGATATTTAGATAGATAGATAGATAAACAAGTAGAATGATATATAATTAGATCGAAAGAGGTAGATAATTTGATAGATATATAAATAGATAAAAAGAAAGTAAGATAGATAGATAAATAGATAAATAAATACCTTGATAGATAGACATATAGATAGATAGAAAGATGGTTAGACAGATTGATTGATTGATTAATATATAAAAAGGTAAAAAGATTGAGAGATAGTTTGTTAGATAGATAGACATGTAGAGAGAGAGATAGATTGATAGATTGATAGCTACCTAGATATATAAATATATAAATAAATAGATTAATAGATAGATACATAGATATATATATATATATATATACACACACACAAATAAATAGATTGATAAATATATAGATATATAGATATATATATATATAGATAGATAGATAGATAGATAGATAGACAAATAGACAGGTATATAGATAGATACTTAGATAGAGAGAGATAGATAATTAGATAGATGGAGAGATTAATAGAAAGATAGAGAGATAGATAGAGATATATAGATAGATAGATAGATCAAAATACAAAAAATAGATAGATTGATAGAGAGATACACAGATTGATAGACAGACAGATAGATAATTAGAAAGAAAGATTGATAAATAATATAATTAGATAGATAGATTTATTAATTGATAGAGAGAGAGAGAGAGAGAGAGAGATATATATATATATATATATATATATATATATATATATATATATATATATATATATATAGAAAAATAGATAGATGGATAGATAGATAACTAGATAAATAGATAGATAAATAGAAAAATAAATAGACTAATACACAAATAGCCAGATAGATGGATAGATAGATATACAGATAGACATATCAACATATAGACAGATATATAGATAGACAGATAGATAGACAGATAGATAGAAAGACAGATATAAAGATAGACAGATATAAAAATAGATAAATACATAGATATGCAGATAGACAAATAAATAGATAACTCGATAAAGAGTTAGATTGATAGACATATATATAGATCGACAGATAGATATATAAATAGATAGATACATAAATAGACACATAGATAGACTAATAGACATTTAGATAAAAAGACCAATAGGCATTTACACAGATAGAGAGATAGAAAGATAAATCAATAGGCAGATAGAAAGATAGACAGATAGATAGTTAGATAGATAGATAGACAGTTAGACACAAAGATAGTTATATAAATTGATAGATATAGAGATAGATAGATAGATATATAGATAGATATACAGATAGATAAATATATAATTAGGTAGAAATATAGATAGATAGATAGATAAATATATAGATAGATAGACAACTAGATAGATAGATATATAGATGGATAAATAAATATATAGATAGATATATAGATGGATAAATATACAAATAGATATATAAATTGATACATATATTGATTGATAGATAGATAGCTGGATAGATAGAGAGATAAATACATAGATAGAAAGATAGATTGATATACAGATAGATAGACAGACAGAGGGATAAATAGAAAGATAGATAGACAAATAAATAGATAAATATATGATAGATATTTAGATAAATAGACAAATAGATATATAGATAGATAGATAGATAGACATATTGATAGATATATAGATAGATATATAGATAGAGAAATATATAGATATATAGAAAACTAGATAAATAATCATATAGAAAGATAGGTTGATAGACAAATAATCCAATAGATAGATATAGATAGATAGATATATAGATGCTTAAATACACAGACATATATATATATATATATATTTGTGTGTGTGTGTGTGTGTCAACCTGGCTAGGTCGTATAGACCCGGTATGAGGCACGACATGATTAGACCATGCCTGGGCTGGCCCGGCACTGGAATTTTCTGTGCCCTGGCCCGTGCCGTGCCTGACAACGGCACTAATCGTGCCATCCCTGACCTGGCACAGTTCGGTGGCCCGTGGCATGACCCTCTAGCTTGGGACATGCCTCGCACCCCACCCCATTGCTAGTTTAGAGCCATTCGGATAGAGAAAATCCACTAGCACGGGTCCGATTCTACTCCGACCCAACATGCAGTCCCGCCCAACCCGATCCCCCCCCCCCCCCCCAACTGTTAAAAAAATTAAAATTTGAATATCAGCCATTGTATTTTTCCTCCAACGGCTAGGGGGTAGAATTCGACGGCCCTCATGATTCTACCCCTAAAAATTCAATAAAAAATTAAAAAAAACATAAAAATTACTTTTAAAAAAAAAATTCTTTAATCTATAAAATCCCCCCACCTCTCAATAACATTTATGTTATTCATAAACTTTTATTTTCGCTCTCTCAAAATTCTTTCAAAGCTCTTGCTCTTCTCTCTCTCGAGACTCGGGATTTCGTCATTCAGCTCGGCTTTTTAGAACTCTCAACTTGGGTTTGGAAGTTTGAACTAGACTGTGGTGCACCGTGCACGTGATCTACCTCACTATTTTATGGGTATTTTAAGTTTTTATGTTTACTTTCTCTCTCTCTAATCCGAAAATCTAAAATCTTTCATCTAGGATCGACCTTCTGTTTAACAAAAATCCAAAAAATTGAATAATACTAATGAAACATATATATATATATATATATCGACAATTATATATACAGATAGAAAAATAGAAAGATAGATAGATAGGCATACATATAAATATATAGATAGACAAATAAATAGAAAGATATATTGAAAGATAAAAAGAATGAAAAATAGACCTACAATAAAAATCTCAAATAACGAGGGAAAATTCCCTAGCTAAATGGGATTTTTCCATCACTAAAGTGGAATAACGACCGATTAATGACAGAACCTTTCCCATGCTAAAGTTATCGTCACTAAAAATTAACTCAGGAAAAATTCCTTAGCTAAAATATATTAGCTATGAAAAATCCCCTAGCTAAATTGAATAAAATGTAAAAATCGAAACTTTATATGATAATTTATAATTAACAAAAATTAAAATTAGTTAATAAATCATTCTGATACAATATTTTACATAGTTAAAACAAAAACATAACAAAATTTTATTATATCTTTTTCATCAATGTATCTAAAAATAGTCTATAAAGTATAATCTATCCATGAAATTGATGTTGCTTAATCTCTTCTAGCTCCTCTGATCACCATCTTTCTGCTGCGAAAAAGCTGTCCTAGTCATGACACGTCATGTCTAGTGAAAAATTTCTTCACTTCTACAAGCTTCGTATGGGGAACATTGTTGTACCATATCTGTCCGAAAATTAAACTAGTCAATAAAATCAAAATAAATAAATAATAATAATTTTATTTTGTTAATTATAAAATACTACAGTGTATATGTACATATATACTAGCATTTTACTAGTTACATAGAATACTAAAGTATTATATGTACATATAATATGTATGTATATATTTACATATAATACTGTAGTATTATATGCACATATATATGTACGTATGTACTATAATATTATACGTACATATATATGTACGTATATCTTATAGTATACTATAGTATATCCTACAATATATATACCATAGTATATACAAAACACTATAGTATCAAAACAGAACTTTTGATAAATGTACATATATACTATAGTTTATATGTAGTACATGCTACAATAAATAATTTAGTTTATATACTATAGTATATTTTGTAGTATATATGCTACTGTATATTCTACAGTATATATAATTAGTATATATGTACATTTATCAAAAGTTATGCTTTAATACTATTTTGATATTATAGTACATGTAGTATATATACTATGTATATATGTACATTATATACTGAGTATATGTTACTACAGTATATATGTACATATATACTACAGTATATATGTACATATATACTACAGTATATATGTATATATATACTGTAGTATTATATGTACATATATGTAATCAGATAACCTCAGATGGCACAAAACAATAAGAAATTAGTATTATCTCATTTATACTTCACAAAGATGGCACAAAACATTACTATCAACATAAATAAGAAATACAAAAATTATTTCGAAAATATGTCTGAAAACTCTTAGAAGAAAACCTGGAAGACAAGCCATGAGCCACGCTCTGTCCCACCACCCCCCACAGCTCCATGAGCCAAACTATGCCCCGCCACCCCCCACAGCTCCATGCTTCCGTGCGGCTTTCTTAGAACATTTCTTCTCCTCTCCTTGTGCTTGCATCAATCATTTTGATTACCTAGCTTCATTGTATTAATCCATCAACCCTGTAGCTTCTATTTTCATATGGTTCCTCTCTTGGTTCAAAGCAAGGACCGTCAATTTGATGTAAGTGTCAACGTAACTGCAGAACAATTCAATATACAATCCATAAAAATAATATGCACTCCATAAAAAGAAACCTACATCTGCGTGGGACCAGAATTTTTTTGTTCATCTCACACCTTTAGAAGCTAATGTGCTATTCCCAGCATTAGGAGGACAAGACAATCCTTTTATATACCTATAATAGGCTAAAACTCTACCCAAAATATTCGAGTACATACAAACATATTCACAGATATATAAAAAATGTAATTATAAATATGAACAAACATGAATTTGAGTTTATAGTCATATTACTTCAATAGATATCTAAAAGATTGCTAGCAATGATGTTTCGAAAGAGAGAGTGTGTGTGTGCAAAAATAAAATGTTTCAGAAATAATGAAGATAATAGAAGCTTGGCCTCCTTTTGATCCAGCTGAGATCGGTAAAATGGGACCCATCCATAGGAAGGACCATGACAATATCTAAAGGCTTTGAATCATAATTTTTTTGTGTGTTTCACATCAGATGTCCTACAAGGATTCGTGATTAGGTTAATCGTCAAAGCAAAGAACAAAACCAAAATAAAGAAAAATGATACATTCAAAAAAATCTCATCCTATTTAGCTACACATATACAAAAATAAAAAATAGTTCAGAAATAATTCTGATGCAAAAACATCCTCATTATTAGTTGGTGCATTTGTGCTAGCCTCTCCTCTATGGTTTTGAAGCTAGATCTCAAATGCTATCTGTCATGTCAAATCCGCTAGCTATGATTCCATATAGGACACCTACTGTTGCATTAAATTCTTAATTTATTTCATCTCATTATTTATTTCTTTCATCTCATCATTCATTTCTTTAATTTCTTGCATTTCTTTCTTCAAATGATTAATCTACTCATCCTTGTCTTCTTTCATTTCCTACATTTTTTCCTTCAAATGAGATATCTACTCATCCATCTCTTTCATTTCAGTCTCCATAACTTCAAATTGTTCATTTGTTTCCATTACTAGTTGTTCTACCACCTCATCCACCATTGATGTGACAGATGGATTAGAAGCACGACTACCACAACAAAATGCCACTCCTTCGAGCCGATGCCATGCACTCGCTGCTTCTTATGACCTTCTATAGCCTCCAAATAGATAGGATCATAGTCAATTGGTTGAAGATATATAGAAGCCTCAACTTGTTGAGAAGCAACTATCACATGTTGATCAATGAGTTCCTGTTATAAAATAAAGATAAATACTATTCTAGATATACATAAAATAAATTTAATATTTTGCATTTCGAACAACTTTCAAAATTTATCGTAGTATTATAAAATTTTATTAATATAACAAATTCTTATAGCAATCATCTGAGACTTGTCAACAAACTGACCATCCACTTTCTTCACATGCATCTTTCTAAAAATCTTATTAAAATTGGGATCTCGACCCAATTCTCCAACATAGAGCATGTATTTATTAAGTGAAAAAATAATAAATGTTAAAAATTAATAAAACCATGCACATATTTGATTTATTTGGACTTTTAGGACAGCCACTAAATATATAAATGTTTTAAATTATAAAATTTTACTAAATTTCAAGCATGCTAAATACTCAACTTTGACCCTCTTGTGTGGCAAGCAAAGTCGTTGATTTTAATATTATAATATAATTATAACATTTTAATTATTAACATCACTATCATCCTCCAATGGATCTTCTGACATTCCTTCTAATTCTGATGGAAGTTCTAACTCATATTCAGATAGAAATTGATCATCTTCAATTTCTAAAAGGCTGCCATTTGAATCACATAAATTTTCTGGATCTTTATATACATGCACATGCTCAATATTATTTACATTATCTTTTTAGAATTTTAGTGGAATAGCTAAGTTTGTACTTCTTTTTTGAGATGTTGCTACTTTAAAATTGATATTGCCTTAATTTTGCAAATCGCCCACCAGTCACTCTTATCACGAGATAAACTCAGATATGTATAATAATATACTTGAGTGGCTTGAACTCCCATAATAAATGACACATATCGAGATTATCTACATTTATGGTTAACATCCACTAGCTTATAATCTGAATGAATCTTTGTACCCATATTTCGTTTAGGATCAAACCACTCGCACTTTAATAATACAATCTTGTTATTTTTAAGTCCAGGATACTCCAACTAAATAACTTCTATGAGTTGGCCTTAATAATCAATCTCATCTTCCCTATAACTTGAGCCTTTAATGGATACATCACTATTCATTATTTTTTTAGAAGAACCATGCCTAATTGTGTGAAAATTATATCCATTGACAAAATATTCAGGATAGGTTGTTACATATCCAAACAGGCCTTTACTTAGATTCTGAATGAAAATATTAAAATCTCCATTTAAAGGATAATTGGACTATTGCATAAATTAAACAAATGATGTTAACAAATAAAAGATACTAATAAATTTAATAATTCAAAAAATTTAAACTTTATAATTCTCACATAGTTTTTGAACAAATTCATAAATTATATTTCTAGCATATAATCGACCTCATTGATGGAGATTATTGTTTGCCTATTTTTTAACTACTCAACGAAAATACTGCACAAATATAAAAATATCTATCTTGCCTTCTCATCAAGTGTGTAACAAGCTTTAAGAATTCTTTTTTGGCCTCATTCAGTTTTAATTCAGGATGCCAACGGTAATAATTTAGGCATCTACGAATATCATCTCCTAAATCTCTATCATAATATCTATGAAACTGTATTGCAACAGTTTTTGTTGCCTTCTCAACAGTAATCATTTAAGAATTCTTTTTAGTTACATTCTTTCGACCCAAACTCTAAATCTCTATCATAATATCATCTCCTGAACGAACTACTGGTGCAACCTCATCACTATTTTATTTATTCAAAATGCAGTTTGACTTATGGTGGAATGGATGATTCATAGAAAGAAACTTATGATGATTATCAAATCATGCAAAACTGGGGATATGAATTGTCCTGTAGTACTCATACAGACAACATTGAATATGTAGGAAAGTCACCATCCACATAATGGCCTCTAGCATAGTGAACTTTTGCTTCTTTGAGATATCATATGTATTAATGCCAACATCCCACAAATGATTTAACTCTACTATAAGAGGCTGAAAAGAAAACTTACAACATGTCTTTTGGATTTTTTTCCCCTGGAACTAATATTGACAAAAACAAATATTACTCCTTCATACACAACCATGGAGGCAAATTATAATGTGTCACTATCACTGTCCATATTGAATATTATTGTACAGATTGGCCAAATAGTTGAAATCTATCAATGTAGAGATACAATCTCATGTTTCAAATTTTAGCTACAAAATCTTGATGTATATGATTAAAATACTTCCAAGCACATGAATCTGATGAATGATGCATCACCCCTTCTTCAACCTCATGCTCAGAATTTCACCTCATATCTTGTTCTATAGCATTTGATGCATATAGTCTCAATAATAGATGAATTAATAGAAAATAATTCATCTTAGTGCAATTTTCATCATTTGTCGCATATCTACAACATGAGGTGGCTTCTTAAATAGAGAATGATCACAAAACTTATAGCTATATAAATCAATATCACCACCCCAATATAATATACATTCATTGAAATAACAATCAATTTTCTTTATTGGTATACCCATAACTCATAGTAACTTCTTCGTGGTTTAAAAGTTGTTAGTGACCAAATTAGTAACAGGGACAATCTCCTTCATTAGTTTTGTCACCTAATCAAATAATTTCTCAGACATAATTTTCTGACTTAATACTCATAAGTCGAGCCACAATTGACAATTGTGAATGTTTTATACAACTAAGCCACAATTCATTATCTATATCATTAAGCATATCATAAAATTTCTGAGCTTCAAGATAATGTGGTTCATCAATGTAATAGATATTGAAGTCAGCACCAGCAGCTTCAATTATCATTCTATGGTATGTGTTTGATACTTCTTCACCATATGCAAATGATTTAGTACCCTCATTTCGGTCAATGTTCAGAACCATTGTACTTTTTCCACGATTAATCCAAACAAAATAATTTGGTACAAAGCCATATTTAGCTAAATGGTATCTTATAGAGTTTACATCACGAAAAAGGATATTTTGACACTTGCGATTATTACACGGATGCTTAATTTTTTCTCCATCCATCCATCTCGATTGACTACACGCAAAATTGATGAATATTTCAAGCTCACACAAAAAATCTTGATTCAAAATTCCATTCATAAACCTTTTGTACATCCACTGATGATCTGAATTCATTTTTCCTTGTTTTATTTGCAAAAATTAATGCTCAATCATTTTTTTGAATGAAACATACAATTAATTCAAAATATACTAATAATTAAATAAAATTACTTAAAAATGAATATTTAAAAATTAAATATCATGATTATCGAGGCAATGTATTTTTAGAATCTACATGAATAGATAAAGCAATTTTTAGGATGATAATCTATTTGTCTAAGTATCTATTTTTTTCTATCTATCTATCTATCTGTCTTTTTATCTATCTGTCTGTCTATCTATCTATCTATCTCTCTATCTTTCTGACTATCTTTCTATCTATCTATATATCTATTTATCTTATAATGTACATCTATCTATTTGTCTATCTATCCATCCAGCCATCAATCTATCTATCTATCTATCTATTTGTATATCAATTTGCCTTATTATTTGTCTAATAATCTATTGATCTATCAATCTATCAGTCTATCTGTCTATCTATCTATCTATAAGTTTATCAATCTATCGATTTATCTATCTTTCAATATGTTAATAAATCTATTAATCAATCTGTCTATCTATGAGTCTATCTATCAATCTATCTATTAGTCTATCTATCTATATATTAATTTGTCTATCAATTTGTATAAAAATTTTTATATCAACTTGTTTATCAATCTATCTATCAAAATTTGTTTCAATATGTCTATCAATCTATGTTTCAATCTATCAATCTATCTATTTATATATTTGTCTTTTTATCTATCTATTAATCAATCATTCATTCATTCTATCTATTCATCTATCTAACTTTATGTCTATCGGTCTTTCTATCTATTTTTTATCTATTTCTCAATCTACCTATCTGTCTATCTATCTTTCTTTCTATTTGTCTATCTATTTATCTATTTATCTATTTATCTATTTATCTATTTATCTATCTATCTATATATCTATCAATCTATCTGTCTACCTATCTATCAATCAATCTATCTAACTATATGTTTATCTATCTGTCTATTTATTTATCAATCAATATATCTATCTATTTGTATATCTGTCTATATATCTCTCTATCTAATTATCTATCTATTGTTATGTTTATCTATCTATCTATCACTATATCTATCTGTCTATCTACCTGTCTATCTATCTTTTAATCTATCTATTAATCTGCCTATCAATTTGTCTATCAATCTACCTCTCAATCTTTATATCAATATTTCTATCAAAATGTTTATCAATTCATCTATCAATTTATTTTTCTATCTATCTATCTATTTCTCTATCTCTCAATCAATCAATCAATCTTTATATAAATATATCTATCTATCTATTTGTTTGCTTTATTTCTATCTATCTACTTGTCTATTTTTTTATCTGTCTATCTCTCTGTCTATATGTATATTTGTCTATCTATTTATCTATCTGTTTATCTGTCTATCAATCGATTTGTCTATCTATCTTTCTATCTATCTTTCTATCTATCTTTCTATCTATCTATTTGTCTATTATTTTGTTTCTCTATCTATCTATCATCCTATTTATATGTCTATCTATCTTTATATCTTTCTATCTGTCTATCTATATGTCTATTTATCTATCTATCTATATGTCTATTTATCTATCTATCTTTCTTTCTTTCAATCAATCTATAATCTCTCTATTTATCTATCTTTCTATCTACCTATATATTATCTAACTATATGTTTATCTTTTTATCTATATGTCTATCTATTTATTTGTCTATCTAATCATCAATCTATCAATCTATTTGTCTATCTATTTATCTTTCTATCTATCTATATGTCTATCTATCTCTTTATCTATCTATTAATTAATATATCTATCTATATATCTATCTACCTATCTACCTACCTACCTATATATCTATCTATCTCTCTATCTTTCTAGGGGTGTAACTGAGCCAAACTGAGTTGAATTAACAAAGGCTTAGGTTCAGCTCAAAATATTTTGGAAGGGCTTGGATTCTACTCGAGTTCCTTTATTTTTTAAAATCCAAGCTCATGTTTGAGTTCAGATCAAGCTCATCAAGATCGAGCTCGACTCGGGTTCATTCATTTAAACCTCGTTTGATTATAGCTCATGCTAGTTCATATGTGAGCTTGATTATAAGGTTATTTGTAAGCTCGATAAAGAGTTCATTTGTGAGCTCATTTGAGAGCTCGTTAAGGAGTTCGTTTGTGAGCTCATTTGAGTTCATCTATGAGCTTGTTTATGATCTTTAAAAAAAATTATATGTTTAGCATCATATGCTATATCTAAAAAAATACTAATAACCTATTACAACAAGTTATTAATAATAACTAACATATCCAAACCAACTAAAAGTTACAACACCAATGAAATAAAAAAAACTTACAATCATCCTTAAAATTTAAAAATAATGTTTAAATCTAACATATAACAACTTCAAAATAATCTTTATATCTTCATCTTTCACCACGATCTCTTCCATGTATTGGCCTTTGAAGCTTTCAAATAAAAGCAAACCTTGATAGTTTATATAGGTAAAATAAACTTCGAATAAAAAATATAATAAAAGCTTAAAAGACTACACCTCAAATAATAAGATAAATAATAAGTAACTTTGAATATTTTCTAACCAACAAATAATAATATACCCATGTAACCCAACCTCAACTATATGCCAAAAATTAAAGAATATACAAGAAATGAAATCAGTTCCACATTATGCCATGAAATCAGTTCCACATTATGCCATAAAAGCAACTTTCAAGTGTGAGGTATTTGAATCTCTTTGAAGTCATCTTCATACTATAAAAATTATAACAATTTATAAAAAATAAAATAAAATATTAACATTGTAAAAAAAACCTAAACATGTACATAAACAACAATAAAAAAGCTCAAAATATTAATATTTAATAACAGCACAAAATCAAATTTAAACTTAAAATATGATAATAATTTGAGTTTTACTTTTCTTTTTCACTTTATCCCATAAAAGGCATGCCAATCTTCACCTCATAATAATACTTTAACCATGTCTTCACCTAAAAATGCATGATGTAGTTCAATAACTGTCACCCCAGCACTAAATGCTGACTCTGAAGCTACAGTTGTGATTGTAATTGATAAAACATCACATGTCATCTTTGATAACACTCAAAACTTTAGAGACTTCATCTTTCACCAATCTAAGACATCAAAATCTAAATTTTCACAAAGATGAACACCTTCTTCTAGATATATATTTAAATCAGATTTAACTTGTTCAATTGATGATTCAAGATGTTTTATATAACTAAAAAATTAAGCCCTCACTCCACTTGTTCCCATCGTCATAGCACTAGAAGATTCATTTTGATTCTCACTTTCACCCTCTTTTTCACTACCATTTACTTTATGACTTTCAACATAATCTCTATAAAGCATGCGCAAAGTCTCACGAATAGTTATAATATGTTCAATGATATCTGATCTTGAGTAAATCATAGGAAAATGCCACACAATTAATTGTATTTTATTTCTTGGATCTAAAATGGCTACCATAGAGATCAACAAATTGCACTCGCCCTAGTACTTGTCAAACCCATCTTTCATCTTCATAATCATTGAATGCATAAACTCATTTTCATCAAGATATTTTTCATCCAACAACCTCTTGATATTATAAAGCTCGGGAAAAAACAAATTTGATGTTGGATATCCAGAACCTACAATAACATGTATGATATTACCCAATTAAAATAAATAATTTTAAAAGCATGTAAATCACACAATTAATTAAGATTAGTCAAATAAAATAATAATACCTAAATTAATTTTTGTAAGTTCATTAAATGCTGCAATAAATGAGGAAATTTCAGCAATGGATTTAGCGGCTGACAAAATATCCCTTCAAGAAAAGCGGGGGTTTTAGCGACGGATATCGTGACAAAATATCCCTCGCTAATAAAGTCTGGAATTCGTAACAGATTTAGCGACTGATTTTTTCTAGCTAATTTTTAATGATGGATTTAGCAATGAAATTTCCCTTGCTAATAAAACCATTCATTTAACGACGAATTTAGTGATAGATTTTTCCTTGCTAATAAAATCCTTGATTTAGCGACAGATTTTCCCCCGCTAATAATATCCATGATTTAGTGGCTGACTTTCCATTGTTAATAAAATCCTTGATTTAGTGACGGATTTAGCGATGGATTTAGTGATGAATTTTCCCTTACTAATAAAATTAGTAATTTAGTTACGGATTTAGCAATAAATTTTTACTAGTTAATAAAATCCATATTTTAGCTATGGATTTAGCGACGGATTTTCCTTAGCTAATAAAATCCATATTTTAGCGATGGATTTAATGAGCGAATATCCCTAGCTAATAAAATCCATAAATTAGTGACGAATTTAATGACGGAATTTTCATAGAAAATAAAATCCTTAATTTTGCGACGGATTTAGGGACTGAATTTCCTAGCTTATAAAATTTGTAATTTAGCGATGCATTTAGCGATGGATTTTCTCGAGCTAATAAAATCCGTAATATAGCGATGAATTTTCTCTAGCTTATAAAATCCATAATTTAGCTACGGATTTAGCGACGATATTTCCCTAGCCAATATTTAATTATATAATTATTTTTATTTATTATTTATTTTAATATTTTATTTAATTTTGTTTATTAAATTTATGTTATTGGCCTATAGATGAGCAATCCTTTAAACACACATTCATCTTGTAAAATCAAAAATAAATAATATTATAAATAATTAATTTAAAATATATAAAAATACAAAAAAAAATTATATTAATAAGGACTAAAATAACTATTATTATGATGTATTAATTTTTTAAAAAATTATACAAAAAAATTTTCTAAACTTTTTAATTAAGAAACGAAATAATTTAAATTAAAGTAACATTAAATAATTAATTCAATAAGTCTCATAATTTTTTCAATAATTTAAAAATTAAATTAACATACATTAAAATTTATACTAATTTAAATGTAAATTAATTCATTGAATGATAAAATAAAAAATATCTTCAAAATATCTAAATTGACGAATAAACTAGTAAATATTAATATTATTATATGTATTAAAAAAAATTTATGATTATAGAAAACTTTTAAAAAAATTAATAATACAAATCTTGAAAATCTTGCAATATAATAAAAATATAATTTTTTTCAATAAAGTTAAAAAAATAAAATAATAATGATAAATAAATATATAGATGTTTAATACTACTAAAATTTATAAAAATTAAACAATTGAGTAATATTTTTACAATTAGATTTTAACATTAAGTTTTTAATAAAATAATAAATATTATTTTTTTTATTTATCTTCTCACTTTAAGTAATTTTTTGAATTTTAAAAATTATTAATTATATCAAATAATATGAAATTTTGTGCGCTTATATTATTTCATATTATCTTCATAAAAATTAATATGAATTCTCAAAAATTTATAACCATAGAATATAAATGTTTATAGATTTTTTAACATTAATTGTATGTTATAACTTTTAGGTGAGTGGCTAGAAGAAAAATCATATTTTCATTTATATATTATTATATGAAGTTTGTTAATTTCATACGTATTTGATATTTTTTTAAGGCAAAACATATTTTTTTATTGTTTATATATTTATTGTTTAATTAATATTATAATAAAAAATTGTAAGGTATTTATTTTTCATTTGTACCTTGATACATGCACATTAATTTTGTTGAAACTATTTTGATAGTAAATAAAAGTAATGAGTATTTTTTTATTTTATATATATATTGTTTATACAATGTTTTAATAATAAAAAAATATAAATATTATCCTAAAATATACATTCTCTCTGTTGACTTGATGCATCTCTAACAGTAACAGAGACGAATTCATCCTCATTCCGTCATTATCTCTTGACGCCGATCTAACTAAAATTAATTCGAGGTTTATGTTTTAATTTATTATTGATTTGAGGTATGTTCATTGATTATCTTGGATTGCTTAATCGAAGAGTAAACATTTTTATTCTATTTTTTTTTTGTTTTCGACTTTCTTCTTTAATCACCATACGGTATGCTTGGATTTCATATATAAATTTATTCGTATAAATGCTTCATGCATTTGTGATATAATATGTTGTCACTATGTAATTCTGATGGTGATCATTTACAAAAACAATATATAAACAATATATATACTTATGTTTGCCGACTTGATATCTACAAAAATAGTATATATCAATATGCATGTGTATTTTATACATAACTAGTATACATACTTAGGTATGCCGACTTGATATTTACAAAATATATTCAAAAAATGAGTAATGATTGAATTCAAAAATAAAATAAATAAAATAAAATAAAATAAAAATAAATAAATAAAATAAAATAAATAAAATAAATAAAATAAATAAAATAAATAAAATACATAAAATAAATAAAATACATAAAATAAGTAAAATTTATAAAATAAATAAAATACATAAAATACATAAAATAAATAAAATAAATAAAATAAATAAACTAAATATAATAAATAAAATAAATAAAATAAATAATATAAATAAAATAAATAAAATAAAAGTTTAAGATGTCAAATTAAATTAAACTGATTATACTCGATTGAACCAGTTTGAACTAATCTACCAACTTCTAGAAAACTCAATAATATTCACACATGTAATTGAAAATAATTGAGCAAGAGTTTCTCAATTCATTTTGAAATATTCTCATGGTATGTGTTGTTGTGTGCTAGGAACCCCAAATCACTTTTATTTATAGGCAAGATTCCAAGTTTTTTTATTTTTGATGCAGTATTTAGTAAGCCAACACATAGCTTTCACATGTCAAGTCAATCCTTGGCAGGTATACACATCATCATATAATAAGCACACTTTCAAGCACTTGGCATTAATGCACGAGAACACATAGTAAGCACATAATCAAATACTTATCATTCATGTAAGCCAAGATTTGGAAATAATACATACTAACACATAATATTCATGCAAGTAAGCATGTGATAAGCTTGTAAGTCAACATATGATTTAAAAATAATTATTCTTATTAATTTTTTCATAGACTTTATTATAATTTTCCTACATGATTAATTTATATTCGTATGGTTGCACTTATCTTTTACAAAGATTATCATGGGGGGTGTGTGTGTGTGTGTGTGTGTGTGTGTGTGTGTGTATAAAGATTTATATTTATCATGTATCTAACATTTTGTAAATTAAATTTATCATGTATACATATATGTAAATCTATATATATATTTATAACTTTATATATTTATGTATAATTATTTGTATGAATATATCTATATATAACTATATGTTTAACTATATAAAAATATATATAGTTATATATACTATATGTATAATAACATATATCTATAAATAATTGTATCTTATAATATGTATTACTATAGAAGCTTTATACATAGCTATATTTAAATATATAATTTACAACTTATATTTAAGATACATTTGTATATATTAGTATTCAAAAATGTATTTTACTATATCTATACCTATACATAACTATAGGGATAGATATATAAAATTATATAAATAAATATATATACATACATATATAGATATAAGTTTAACTATACGTGTAACTATATGTATAACCACATGTATGTATACATATATGTAAATCTATATACTTGTTTATAACTTTGTATATATTTATGTATAACAAAATATAACTTCTCATATGAATATATATATATATATATATATATATATGTGTGTGTGTGTGTGTGTGTGTATAACTAAATGTTTAACGATATATAATTTTTTATAACTATATATATTATATGTATAATAAATTATAACTATACATAATTTTATATTATTAATGTATAACCTATATTTAAATATATAATTAACAACATATATTTAATATACATTTGTATATATTAGTATAAAAAATGTAAATTAGTATATCCATACCTATATATAACTAAATGTATAAATATATGAAATTATATGAACAAATATATATACATACATGCATAAATATAAGATTAACTATATGTGTAACTATATCTATAACTAAATGTAACAATATTTAAAATTATATGTATAAAAACATACAATACAATGTTTAACTATATGTGTATAACATTATATAAATATTATTATAACTATAAATAACTCTATATAATAAAATATAACTTTATTTTTAATTATGTATACATATATGTATACATATATGTAAATCTATATAATTGTATATAACTTTGCATACATTTATTTATATTTTCTTATAACTAATTGTATGCATATATTTATATATAATTATATGTTAAACTAAATGTAACTAATTATAACTACATTTACTATTTGTATCCTAACATATAATTATATATGGGATAATACTATTTTGTTGCACCAACTTGAAATAAAATGGCTAAAGATATAATATCACCAATATGTAAGCACATAGCATGAGAATGTACTTTGATCAGGCTCATATATGGTATAATACAAATAAGAGTCGTATCCTTACCTAATCCCATCCCTTAGGCATCAGGCTCAAATATGAACTTATATATGACAAAAGATATAATATTTGATAGGTTTATATAAAAGACATTTTATTTTCTTTTATATAATTTTTCATTCTAACACTGCACGCTCTATGTCTCTCTCTATCTCTCCCACTCCTCCTTCATACTTTAAATGTCTTTTTTTTTGCTTTCATTTCTTGTGCATTATCAAACCTTGCACCCTTTATCTAGTATAACTATGATATCTATTAATCTTTTTCATACTAAAATTCACGTTATCTATTAATGTAGATTCTGCAAACGCATTTCCTCGATATTAATGATATTACAATTTTAAATATTCATCTGTAAGTAATTTTATTTTATTATTTGTATATTTTGAAGTAATAGAATGTTTTATTTATAATAATGATTGGGCATTTTTTTTTGTAAATAAAACAGGGCAAAATGAGCTCAGATCTTAAGTAGATGTACAGAAGGGTTATTAATGGATTTTTGAATAAAGATTTTTTGACCGAACTTGAAACATTCATCAATTTTGCAAGTAGTCAATTGAGATTGACGGATAGAGAAAAAATTAAGTGTCCATGTAATCATCGAAAGTGTCAGAATATCCCATTTCCTGATGCAAACACTTTAAGATATCATTTGGAAAAATATGATTTTGTGCCAAATTATTTTGTTTGGATTTATCATAAGAAATGTACAATGGCTCTGAATATTGACCAAAATGAGGGTATTGAATCGTTTGCTTGTGGCGAAGAATCATCACACACATACTATAAAAAGATCATGGAAGCTGCTGGTGCTGACTTCAATATGGATTACATGGATGAACCACATAATCCCGAAGCTCATAAATTTTATGAAATGCTTAAAGCTGTAGATAAAGAGTTGTAGCCTAGTTGCAAAACACATTCACAATTGTTACTTGTGGCTCGACTAATGAGCATTAAGTCAGAAAATCATATGTCTGAGAAATTATTTGATCAGGTGACAGAACTGATGAATGAGATTGTTCCGAATATTAATTTGACCACTAATAACTTTTACAACACTAAGAAGTTACTATGAGGAATGGGTCTACTAGTGGAAAAAATTGATTGTTATTTAAATAGATGCATGTTATATTGGGGAGGTGATAGTGATTTAATTAGTTGTAAGTTTTGTGACCATCCTCGATTTAGGAAGGCACATCGTGTTGTAGAAACGCAAAAAAAATTGAAAGTTGTCTTTAAAAAGATGTATTATTTTCCTTTAATTCCTTGATTACAAAGACTATATGTATCAAATGCTATAACAAATGATATGAGATAGCATTCAAAGCATGAGGTTGAAGAAGGGGTAATGCATCATCCATCAGATTCACCTGCTTGGAAGCATTTTAATTATATACATCAAGATTTTGCAGCAGAAAGTCGAAATATGACATGCTGGATGTTTTCTTATAGCCTCTTATTGTAGAGTTAAATCATTTATGTGATGTTGGCGTGAATACATATTATATCTCAAAGAAGTAAAATTTCATTATGCAGGCAGCCCTTATGTGGACGATAAGTCACTTTCCTATATATTCAATATTGTCTGTCTGGAGTACTACAGGATGATTCACATGCGAATTATTGCATGACAAATTCTAATGCATTTACCCTCAAATTTAGTGGTAAATAGTCATTATTTGATAACCATCGTAAGTTTCTACCTATGAATCATCCATTTCTAAGAAATAGAATTGCATTTTGAAAAAATAAAACTGTTATGAAAGTTGCACATGCAGTTCATTCAAGAGATGAAATTATTACAGAGATTCATAGTTTGGGTTTGAAGAAGGTAACTGAAAAGGATGCTACTGGAAAAAATGGACCAATATGCCAATTATTTGGCTGGAGGAAACGTATTATATTTTGGGTCTTGCCCTATTGGAAGTCCAATTTAATTCGTCATAATTTAGATTTTTTGTATATTGAAAAAAATATTTTTGACAATGTTTTAAATACTATCCTTAATGTAGACGGAAAGACAAGACACACTTTAAAATCAAGACAAGAGCTGAATGATTACCATCAGCATCCTAAATTGAAACTGAATGAGGAAACAAGAAAATTCCTTAAAGCTTGCTACACACTTGATAAGAAGGCAAGATAGATATAGTGTGAATGGGTTAAAAATTTAAAATTCCCTGATGGATGTGTAAAATATGGGTAGATGCATGGATATGAATAATCTTAAGTTATTTGGAATGAAAACTTATGACTGTCATGTATTTATGTAGAGATTAATACCAATTGCATTCTATGAATTACTTCGACTAAGTGTTTGGAATGTCCTTATAGAACTAAGTTTATTTTTGAAATAGCTAACTGCAACCACAATCAAAATAGATGACATGGTGAGGCCAGAGAATGATATTCCACTTATTATTTGAAAGCTTGAATGGATATTCCCACTGAGTTTTTTGACTCAATGGAAAATTTTCCGGTTCATTTAGCATATGAAGCAAGGATTGTAGGGCCAGTGCAATTCATGTGGATGTATCCTTTTGAGTGGTAAATACATATAATTTGCTGTGTTTTATTATTTCGTACTTTAAGTAATATTGTAATTTAATCAAATTGAAACCTAACATTATGGTTGTAGGTATCTTGGTAAGTTGAAATTGAATGTTAGAAACAAGGCAAAAGTTGAAGGTTCAATTTGTAATGCATATTTGGTAGAAGAAGCATCATCATTTTGTTCTTATTATTTTGATGATAATGTCAATATAAAGAATAGAAATGTGCCGTGGAATTATGATGGTCATGTGATGGTAGAAAGAAGCAGCGAGTGTACGGAATTAGCTTTAAGGGAGTGGTAATTTATTGTAGCAATCATGCTTCTAATTCATTTGTCTCAGCAATGGTGGATGAGGCGATCAAACAACAAGCATTGGAAACAAATGAACGAATTATAGATATGGAGACCAAAATGAAAAAGAAGGATGAACAGGTAACTAATTTGATGGAAGAAATGCAAGAAATTAAAGAAATTAAAAAAGAAATGCAGTAGCAAATGTCCTTTATGGAGTCATAGTTAGCAGCATTGGTGCATTAGAAAGCATTCTGAGATCCAGCTTTGAATCCTCATAGGAGAGGCTAGCATTCCCTACAAATTATGAGAATAATTGAGTATGAAAATTATTTCTTAATTGTTATTTATTTTTGTCTGTGTAACAAATAATTATGATATTTTTTGGTAGGTTTCAATTTTTTTTATTCTGGTTTGTTCTTTGCTTTTCTGATAAATCAAATTATGAGTCTTTGTAGGACACATTATGTGAGAGAAAGGAAAAAATCCTGATTCAAAGCATTCAGACATTACCACGGTCCTTCCAATGCATGAGTTCCATATTTACCGATTTCACCTTTATCAAAGAAAGGACTAGCTTATCTTATCTTTATTATTCTAAAAATATTTTATTTTTGCACTCTCTTTATCTCTAAACATAATTGCTGGATATCTTTTGGATTTTTGTTGAAGGTATATGACAATCAACTTTAATTTGTGTTTGTTCATGCCTATAATATTTGTTTTTATATATTTGTGAATATATTTTTGTATCTCTGAATTTTTTGGATAGAGTTTTATACTATTATAGGTATGTAAAAGCCTATATTCAGCAGTAGTAGTGGCAGTAGCGGAATCGGCAGTGGTGGGAGTGAAAATGGTAACGGCAGCAGCTGTGGCAGCACTAGTGGTAGTGGCAAATGCGACATCAATGGCCGCAGAGGCAGAAGCGGCAGCAACATCAGCTGCAGTAGCTGCAGTGGTGGCTATAGTGGTAGAAGTGGTGGCGGCAGGGGCAGTAGTGGCAGCACATGTAGCTATGGTAGTAGTGGTGGCAGTAGCAGCGGTAGCACCGACAACGGGAGCAGTAGTAGTGGCAACAGAAGTAGTGGTAGTGGTATTGGCCACAGTCGCGGTAGTGGCACCAATTGCAGGAGTGGAAGGGGTAGTTAGAGCATTAGCAATGACAACAAATGCTATATATACATACTTATATAGTCAGTATATACGTACATATAATACTACAGTATTTTATGTACATATATACTGAGTTTATATATGTACTTAGTATATATGTACACATAATACTGTAGTTTATATGAACATATACTGCAGTAATATATGTACGAGTGAAATTCTAGAATATATGTAAATATTTACCACAGCAATATATATTTATCAAAACATAGTTTTATTTATTTATTTTGAGTTGATTTGGTGGTTTAAATTTCGTACAGAAATGGTACAACATTGTTTCCTATACGAAGCTTGTATAAACAAAGACATATTTCAACAAACATGAAGCACCATGACTCGGACAGCATTTTCGTAGTTAAAGTTGGAGATCGGAGGAGCTGTGGGAGAGAAAGGAACATCAATGCATTGATAGATTATACTTTATGCACAATCGGTAGATACATTGATTAATAAGATGTAATATAATTTTATTAGTTTTTTCTTTTAGTTATTTAAAATATTATATTAGAATAAGTTATTAAATGATTTTTTTCAATTTAAAATTTTCATTTATATTTTCTGTTTTTATTAAATTTAATTTTAAAATATTAAATTTTTTTTAAAATTTTTTTTGAAAATGTATGTCAATCAACTATAATTTTTGTTTGTTCATGTCTATAATAACTGTTTTTATATATCTGTGAATATGTTTGTGTTTATCCAAACTTTTTGGTTAGAGTTGTAGCCTATTATAGGTATGTAAAAGGCTATTATCATCAGTGGTAGCCACAACAAGCGGCGGCTATGGTGGCTGTAGTGGCGGTGGCAGCGGCGGTGGTGGTGACAGCGACGGTGACAACGGCGGCGGTGGCAGTAATGGCAGTGGTGGCGGCAGTAGCAGCAGATGCAGCAGTGGTGATAGTAGCAGTGGTATTGGCAGCAACAGCAGCAATGGCAGTAGTGGCAGGAGCGGCAGCAGGAGCAGCAGCAACAACACCAAAAAAGATATATACATTCGAAAAAAGTCAATATATACATACATTTAATACTGTAGTATTTTATGTACGTATATACAGAGTTTATTTGTACTTAGTTTATATGTATATATAATATTACTGTTTATATGCACATATACTACAGTAATATATATACGAGTGAAAAGCTAGTATATATTTACATATATACTGTAGTATTATATATGTATCAAAACATTACTTTTTTTGTTAATTTGATTAAATTGTTTAATTTTATTACAGATATGATACCGTATTGTTCCTCATACAAAGCTTCTATAAGTGATGGGATTTTTCACTTGACATAATGTGCCGTGACTCGGACAGCTTTGTCACAGTATAAAAATGATGATCGGAGGATCAAAGAGAGAGAAAGCAACTTCAATGAATAGATATATTATACTTTATGTACTTTCGGTAAATACATTGATAAATAAGTTCAAATAAAAGTTTGTTATTTCTTTATTTCAATTATGTAAAATATTGAATTTACATAAAGATGTTAAATGATTTATTTTTTGTTTATTATAAATTATTTATAGTTTCAATTTTTATTCAATTTGATATAAAAATATTATATTATTTAATAAAAAAATTTTAAAAATTTTTAAATTCTGAAATTTTTTTTGAAATTAAAATGGCTAGGGAAAATTCCCTTGATAAATTAGCAAGGGAAAAATCTCTTTCTAAATTAGCTAGGGAATTTTCCCTAGCTAATTTAGCTAGGGAATTTTCCCTAACTAATTTAGCTAGGGAATTTTCCCTAGCTAATTTAGCTAGAGAAATATTAAATTTAGCGATGGATATTACATCGCTAAATTTATTTGCTAGGGACTATATCCGTCACTAAAATTTATAGACCAGCACTTTAGCTCGGGAATCATCCGTCGTTATTTTTGTTTAGTGATGGAATATCTCGTTTATCTTTTCTAATTTAGCTACGAAATTTTTCTTTTTTAGCAAGGAATTTTTCTGTCACTAACCTTTTAGCTATGGATACTTCTGTTGCGAAAATCTAGCAAGAAGCACTTTATATAGGAAACCGATCCATTGGTAATCCATTGCTATATCCTGTTTAGCGACAGAAAATGCTCATTTAGCTAGGGAATTGTCCCTAGCTATATAAGATTTTTCTTGTAGTGCAAGCGGAGGAAACCTTTCAAAGAAAAAATAATATGGCACACTATGAGGAGTTTTCATTGACTTGAATGGTGTCAAGGACTTGGTCAATGAACGATCAAGATTATCAAATTCACCACCAGAATATTTCTTGAGATCGAGTCGCATCATTCAGCATTTTGCCTCGTGAAGAAAGAAAAGTATCAGAAGTAGTTCTAGAATCAAAGTCAGGAAGATCATCATAATCATTTGCAGCCATTTCTTTTCTACCAGCATAACCTAATGAAAGTAAGGCAGCCAAATGAACATGAGGAGCTGCTCCAATTGTTTGCCTGCCAATTGTTGAAGTAGTTTTGACTTGTCATAGTCTTGCAAATGTTGGGAGTGAGGATGAATCATAAATTGAAGAAATTTGGGATTGTTCTGTCATTGAGAAAGAGTTGGTGATCCAAAGATAGTCTATCATAGAAAAAGACTAATGATCAGAATGAGGTTGACTCATCTGGATATTCATGGAATTGATGTCAGTGTTTACACTGGCACCATGAAGGGATTAATCAGCTATTTTTGCCTATTCTTTGAGAAGCATCAAGAGAGTTGCGAGGTTTGTCACTTAAAGAGGCAATCTAGTTCTCATATGCTTTAATAATTTGGGGTGATTATTATTGATAGTCATTCCCTTAAAAAATCCATGCTTGGCAAGTATGGTAATTATGGTATGGCTTCGAGGGTAGACATAAGATCAATACTCTGTCAAAGTTGTGCAAAGCCAACCCTCTCATCTTTCTTGTACCCTCTTGCAGCCTCTTTCATGCATGCCGGTTCAGAGTTCAACTCTGTTCTAAAACTCTCATTAACATCCTAACATGTCAGGAATGACAGAGACATTCTAATTCAACGAACAAAGAATACATTTCATGTTTTCGTGTAAGCAAATAATGAGCAATGAAATGTAACTCACCATGACCATGGTACACAAACTCATGATGAATGATAGGGTTCAAAGAAGTAAAATAACTAGACATTAAAAAATGATATAGTTTTATTTTGCTGAGTAAGGGTAGAAAGTGTTACCTCAAATCAAATGTTCCTACATAAAAGATAAGCGATGAAGAGTAAGCATTAAACAATAAATATATAAACACCTTTAAGAGCTAGCACACTTTCCGGTGATTTGAAATCCATTAAACATTAAAAAGAATAATCATTAAAAAAAACTTCACACTTTATAAATATACAAGCGTTTAGATATAATGTTGTGTTTAAAATTTTCTTATAAATGTTTAATATATATAATTATATATTTGTAACACTTTTATAAATATTATATAGTATATATATCACATTTATATAAACATTATAAATATTTTATATTTATATAAAAATTTAAATGTTATATAAATGTATACAAAATTTATATAAAAATTTAAATGTTATATAAATGTTTACAAAAATGTATAAATATTTTATATGTTATATAATTGTTATATAAAAAAATATATAAATGGATAGTTTTATGTAAATGGTGTAAAATATTTATAAACATTTATACATATGTATAAATATTTATATATAACAATATATGTTTATATAAACATATCAACGTTTATATATAATGTAATATGTATATATATATATTAAAGTATAGACATTTATATATAATGTCATATGATTATATAAATGTATAAAAGTTTATAATTAATGTTATCTGTTTATAATATTTTTTGAGACAAAAAAATAGAACCCATAAACATTGATTTTGTTTTTTCTTAAGTTACAGAAGTAGAAAACATTAAGCATACTTTTTTTATTAAGTAACAGAAGCAGAAAACATTAAACATAATTTTTTTATTATGTTACAGAAGCAAAAAACATTAAGCATAAATTTTTTTTAAGTTACAAAAGCAGAAAACAAAATGTACATTTTATATTTAAAATCTATAAAACCTTAATTTTTTAAACAGTTAAAGAACAAAGTTTACACTAACCATTTGCTGTTTCATAAATGGTGGAGAGTTAACATCATATAAGTGATGTGAAAATAGAAGAAAGAAGAAGAAAATTGGAGGAAAATAAAAAAAAACCAAATATTCTGTATAAACCAAACTTTGCCATTGGTAATAAAATTGAGAGAGACAGAGAACTGTATATAGTATTTTGAAGGAGAAGATCAATGATAATATTACTTGGTAACAAGAAGAGTCTGAATTTGTTGGTTGCTCACAAAGTCCTGTTTCGCTTCTCCTCTCTTTCTTTTCGAAATATAGAAAAAATGTTTGTAATTGAATATTCCTTAGCATTTTTTTTTCACGGAATTAAGTGATTGAATTTGTCACTTTTTTATTTTAAAAAAAGAGACAAAAATATACAAGTAAACTAAAATTATAAAATTTAAATAAATTAAATAAAAAAAATGAAATATATATATTTTAACCATATATGATATTATTTCATAAATAAATTAAATAATAATATATAATAATAAAGTATTTGATATATATATATATATATATATATAATGGTTATAAATTTTTAAGAATTCAATTTATTTTTTATGATATAATATGAAATAATTATAAAGGAATAAAATTTCATATTATTTGATATAATTTATAATTTATATAATTTTAAAAATTATTTAAAGCTTAGAAGATCAATAAAAAATATTATATTTATTATTTTAATAAAAAGTAGAATATTATAAGTTAATAGTAAAGATCTTTCTCAATTGTTTAATTCTTATAAATTTGAGTAGGCACAAAAAAAACATGAATTAAAATCAACTGAGTGTTAGTTTGGTAGTACTTTTTAAAAGTGTTTATTGGCGAAAAAAATAATTTAAGTATTTTAAGGACAAAAAAATTTAATTAGTAATATTTTAAATAATTCTTTTTCAAACCCTAAAAAACACTTGAAGTGTTCTTTTAATAACCATGATGAGATATTTATTTTTTTAATCATCAAAATTATTTTGATGTAATTAAAATATATATGTATTTATCTTTAAATATCTATTTATTTTCTTTTATATTTAAATAAAATTGAATTTTTTTTCCTAAATTTTTAAATTTTTTTGTAAATATTTTTTTAAAATATTACTATAATCATTAAAATATTTTTTTTATTTTAAATAATATAAATATTTACTTGTTTATTCATTAATTCAAATATTTTTATATTTTTTTTATTTAATCATATAATTAAATATTTTACCTTTTTAGTAGTAGTAATTTTTTATATTTTCATTTATTAATTAAATTATCTTAAAAATAAGATTATAATTATATAATTAATTATTTAATGTTTGTTAATTAATATATTTAATTATCATAATTAAATATTTAAGAAAAATAATTTGTATACTTTTTAAAATACTTTATTTAATCATTATTAATATAAATTTTTATTTGTATTTATATAGTTTTGAAATTATTTTTTTATAATATACTATTTTAATAATTTTATGAGGTGAATGTGTCTTTCAAGAAATACTCATCCATAGGTCATGACATACCTTTAATATAAAAAATTACGTAAAAAATTAAAACAAATAATATATATAAAAAATAAAATAATTAAAGATTAGCGATGGAAATTATTCCCAGCACAACAGCTAGGAAAAAATCTATAGCTAAATGCATATATTTTGTAAAAATTATCATTTAAGGTATAATCACTTGCAAAAAAATATAAAAGAGAAAAACATTCATATAATTATAATGTCTTGATCTAATTAGCTAAGGAAAATTTTTCACTAATTTCATCTCTAAATTTACTGCATTTAATTATAGGGAAATCAACGAAAAAGTAGTGACGGATTATGTCACGATCAAATTAGCTAGGGAAATCCATCGCTAATTCCGTAGCTAATTTTATTGCTATATTTCTCGCTTTTCAATGCAACGAAATTTATAAAAAAAATTTGTCGTAGATAATATCTCATTCTAATTAGCTAGGGAAATTCTGATGCTAAATCCATCGCAAGATTAGCTAGGGAAGATATGTCGCTAAAATTGACGAAAAATTTTGAATCAGTAATTTCCATCGTTAATCATCATTAATCCTTGAAAAATTTTATTTCAATATTATATAAAAAACTTTTTGCTATTCCCTAGCTAATTACTCACTAGTTAGCTAGGAATTATTCCCTAGCTAAATTTCACTATATAAATTGACAATTTTTTTTTGTTGTAGACATAATGATTGACAGATTGAAGACATTTTGATCAAATAGTTTGAAAGATAGATAGATAGGTGAATAGATCGATAGATAGCTAGATAAATAGATAGACATATAAATAGACAGATAGATAGACAAATATATAGAGAAATAGATAGATAAATAGATAGAGAGATTATTAGACAATAGATAGATAGATAGACAGATAGTTAGTTAGTTAGTTAGATATTTAGATAGATAGATAAATAGAAAGATTGAGAGATAGGTAGATAGATAAATAGTAATATAGAAAGATAAATAGATAGAAGATAGATAGATAGATAGTTAGACAGATAGTAAGACATATAGTTAGATAGATAAATAAATAAGTGGATACACACACACACACACAAATATATAAACAAATAGATAGATAGACAAATCAAAAAAGTGAAATAGAAAGATAGATAGGTAGAGAGATAGACAGACTGACAAATAGGCAGATAGGCTGCCAGCCAGTTAGGTAGACAGTCATGTAGGTAGATAGATAGACAGACAAACAAAGGGATTGATAGACAAACAGATAGATATATAGACTGATAGACAAACAAACAAATAGAAAGACATATATAGACAAGAAAGACAAATAGACATATAAACTGACAATTTAATAGTCAAATTGATAAATAGATTTATTGACATAAAGATAGATAGATAGATAGATTCATTTATTGATAAA
Source organism: Sapria himalayana (assembly GCA_029783825.1). Lineage (NCBI taxonomy): Eukaryota > Viridiplantae > Streptophyta > Magnoliopsida > Malpighiales > Rafflesiaceae > Sapria > Sapria himalayana. The sequence continues at coordinate 41,366 of JAREIK010008821.1, forward strand.
AACAATGATAGACAGATTTATAGACATTATGATAGAAAGATTTATAGATAGATAGATAGATAGATTGAGAGATAGGTTGATAGATAGATTAATAAATAGAAGGATATATAGATAAATAGATAGAAAAATTGATAAACAAACAGATAGATAGGTAGGAAGACAAATAGATAGACAAATAGATTGACATATTATCAGAAATATAGACAAATAGATAGATAGATAAATAGTTAGATAAATAGATAGAAAGATATATAGATAGGTAAAAAGATAAATATAAAGATATGTAGATAAACAGATAGATAGATCAATAGACAGATAGAGAGACAGATAGATAGACAAGTAGATACATAGATAGATAGACAAATAGACACATAGATTGATAGATAGATAAATAGAGTGGCATACAAATAGATAGAAAGATATATAAATAGATAGAAATAAAGATATACAGATAAAAAGACATATAGATAGATAGATAGATAGATAGATATATAGATAGATAAAGAGATAGATTGATAGATTGATTGATTGAATGATAAATAGATTGATAGACAAAATAATAGATAGATTGATAAATGGATTGATAGTTAGTTTGATTGATAAATTGATAAATAAATTGATAGAAATTAGATAGACAAATTGATAAACAATTAGAAACTTAGATTGATAGATGGATAGATAGATATATAGATAGATAGATAAATATATAGATATATAGTTAGATATATATATAGATAGAGAGATTGATAGATAGATAGATAGATAGATATATAGATTGATAGATAGTCGAATTATAAGATAGAAAGATAGAAATATTATTAGAATGATAGATTTAAAATTAGAAAGACATATATATATATATATATATATAAATAGATAGATAGATAAAAATAAAGATAGATAGATAGAAAGTTAGACAGAAAGTTATTCAAATAGTTATATGGATAGATTAAAAGAAAGATATATAAAAAGATAGATAAATAGATAATTGACATATATTTAGACATATAGAAGGATAGACATATAGATAGTTAGATAGATAGATAGACGAATAAATATATAGACAAAAATATAGACTGATAAATAGACATATAGATAGATAGAATGATAGACATATAGATACACAGATAAATAGAAAGATAGATAGACATATAGATAGAGAGATAGATAGACACATAGATACACACATAGATAAGCAGAGAGATTGATAGAAAGATAGAAAGCTAGATTGACAAATAAAAATATTTAAAAATAGATAGAAAGATAGATAGATATAGATTGATTGATAATAGATAGATAGACAAATAGATAGATAGATAGACAAATAATTTGATCAATAGATAGAAAAATAGATTGACAGATAGATAGATAGATATATAGATAGAAAGATAGATAGATAGCTAATAAATAGATAGATAGACAAGTAGATAGGCAGATAGATAGATTGATATATATATATATATATATATATATATATATATATATAGTTAGAAACATAGATAGTCAAATAGATAGATAGATAGACGAATAATTTGATCAATGGATAGATAGAAAAATAGATTGCCAGATAGATTGACAGATAGATATATAGATAGAAAGAAAGATTGCTAATAAATAGATAGATAGACAAGTAGATAGGCAGATAGATAGATTGATATATATATATATATATATATAGTTAGAAACATAGATAGTCAAATAGATAGATAGACAAATAGACACACAAATATTAAGATGGATAGATAATTAGATAGATAGATAGACAGATTGGTAGGTAGTAAAGTAGGTAGACAATTAGGTAGGTAGGCTGATAGACATAAATACATACAAACAAATAGGTAGTTAGACAGACAGACAGACAAATAGAAAAAACGTTAGACAGACAAACAAAAAGATTGATAAATAGTTTGACACATAGTTAGTTAGACACATTGATAGATTGATAGGGTGATAGATTGATTGATTGATAGACAAGTATATAAACAGATAGATATATAGTTAGATAGTTCGATAGATAGACATATATATATATATATATATTGATAGTTAGAATGATAGAAAGATTGATAAACATATTGATAGAAAGATTGAAAAAATATTGATAATAGAATGGTAGATAGATATATAAAAAGTTTGAAAGATATATAGATAAATAGATTTAAAGATAGACAGACATATAGATAGATAGATAAATAGATAGATACATATATAGACATATAGATTGATAAATTATTAGACAGATACATAGATAGATAAATAGATAGATAGCGAGACATATAGATAGATAGATAGATAGATGATAGATAGATAGGTAGATCGATATATAGATAGATAGATATAAATAGACATGTAGATAGACTAATAGAAATAAGAAAGATAGATAGTTAGATAGATAGATAGTTAGATAGAAAGATAGATAGATAATAAATAGATAGATAGACAAGTAGATAGGTAGATAGATAGATTGATAGAAAGATATTTAGATAGATAGATAGATAAACAAATAGTTACATAGACAAAAAAACAAATAGATAGATAGACAAATAGACACACAAATAGTGGCAAAATAGATACATTGTCATATAGATAGACATACAGATGAGCATGCAATTAGGTCGGCAGACAATTAGGCATGGAGGCAAGATAGACAAATAGGCAGACAAAATATAGGCAGATAGATAGACAAACAAACAAAGATATAGACAAATATACATATAGATAGATAGACAAATAGTTAAATAGATAGATAGTTTGATACACAGATTTATAGACACATAGATAGATAGATTGTTAGAAAGATAGATAGATTGTTAGAAGGATAGATAGATAGATAGATAAAATGATAGAAAGATCGATAGATAGATAAACATATAGATAGATATGTTGATAAATATACAAATAGATAGATAGATTAATAAATAAAATGATAGAAAGATTAATGACATATTGAGAGAAAGTTTGACAGACACATTAATAGACCGATTGATATATATATTGATAGACTAATAGATAGACTTATTGATAAACAGATTGATAGACAGATTGATAAACAAATTGAAAGAAAGAAAGAAAGATAGATAGATAGATAGACAGATTGATACAGAGAGAGAAAGATACACAAGTTGATAGAATGATAGATAGAAAGATAGATTAACAAATAGATAGAGATGGATCGATAGATTTTTATACAAATAGATAGATAGATTGACAGATAGATAGATAATAGATAGAATCACAAATAAATTGAAAGAAAGATAGATAGATACATAAAAAGATTGATAGTTTGATTAATCGATAGATAGATAGATATACAAGAAGATAGACTAAAAGAAGGTTGATAAAAAGATTTATAGGCAAATTCATAGACAGACTGATAGACAGATTGAATTATAAATTGATAGAAGATTGATAGATAAAATTACGACTAATAGATAAACATATTGATAGGCATATAGACAAACTGATTAATAGATAGATTGATAGACTGATTTAAAGATATATAGATAGACATATTTATAGACTAATAGATATACAAAAAATAGATTGGCAAATAAATAATTTAATTGACATATTATTCAACAAATAGATAGATATATAGTTATATAGATAGAAAAATAGATAGATAGATAGATAGATAGAAAGAAATATAGATAGATAGATATATAGATAGTGAGATACATAGATAGATAGATAGATAGATTGAAAGACAGATAGATAGAGAGATAGATAGATAGATAGATAGATAGAGTGATAAATAGATTGTTAGATGGAAAGAAAGAAAGAAAGATAGATAGATAGATAAAAAGATAGAAAGAAAGACAGACAGATAGATAGATAGATAGACAGATAGTTAGAAAGATAGATATATAAAGAGATAGATTGATAGAGAGATAAATATATAGATAGATATAATGAAAGAAAGATAGATAGATATATAGATAGAAAGAAAGGCAGGCAGGTAGGCAGGCAGACACACAGATAGATAGACAGACATACAAATAGATATATGATAGATAGGTAGATAGCTAGCCAGATAGATAGATAGATAGATAGTTATAAAGATATATATTAAGACAGATAGATAGATAGTTATAAAGATAAATATAATACAGATAGATAGATAGATAGATAGATATATAGATAGATAAATTGATAATCATATAGAAAGACAAATATATAGATAGACAGATAGATAAACAGTGAGATAGAGAGACATGTAGATAAACATACATATAAAAAGATAGATAGACAAACAAGCATACTGATTGGAATGTAGACAGTCATGTAGGTAGAAAGATAGAAAAATAGAGAGATAGATAGATAGAGAGATAGATAAAAAGTCAAACAAACAAAAATACAGATAAACAAACTGATAGAAAGAAAAATAAATAAATAGATAGATAGTTTGATAGACTAATTGAGAGAGAGATTAATACACATAAATATAGATAGATTGATATACAAATAGATAGATTGATAGATAGACAGATAAAAAGACAAATATATATATAGACACATAGATAGATAGATAAATATATAGACAGATAGATAGACAGATAAATAGACATATTGTTAGACATAATGATTGAAAGATAGATTGATTGATAGACATATTGATAAAAAGATTGATAGATAGATTGATAGATAAATTGTTAGATATATTGATAGGCAAATTGATAGGCATATAGATAGTTAGATAAATAGATAGATAAATAGAAACATAGAGAAATAGATACACAGATAGATAGATATATTGATATATTATTAGACAAATAGAATATAGATAGTTAGTTGGATACATAAACAATTAGATAGGTAGATAGGTAAATAGATAGATAGATGGATAGATAGATTAATATGTAGATAGAAAGATTGAAAGATAGATATAAAAAAAGATAGATAGATAATTAGATAGATAGATATATAGACAAGAAGATAGATAGATAGATAGATACATAGATAGATAGATAGACAAAAATATAAAATTATAGATTGACGGATAGATACATAGATAGATTAATTGATAGATAGATAAATAGACACAAATATAGATAAATTGATATATAGATATACATATAGATAGATTGAAAGATAGATAAATAGAAAGATAGACAAAAAGATACAAGATATATGTATAACTAGATAAACAAGTAGATAGACAGATAGATAGAAAAATAGATAGATAGATAGACAGAAATATACGTAAACAGATAAAAAGAACAATAGATAGATAGAAAGGCAAACAGACAGATAGATAAACACACAAATTGATAGCTAGATAGGCAGGTAGCCAGGTTGGAAGATAGTCAGGCAGGTAGGCATATAGACCAACAAAAATGTAGATATATAGATAGATAGATAAATAGATAGAAAGTCAAATAAACATACAAAAAGATAGATAGACATACAAAAGAAAGACAAATAAACATCTAGATAGATAGTTTATAGACAAATTGATAGACAGATTGATATAAATAAAGATATATTGATTGATTGATAGAAAATAGATAGATAGATAGCTTGATAGATAGATTGATAGACATATTGATAGACATAATTATTCATAGATTGAAAGACAGATTGATAGACATCTTGTTAGATAATTTGATTTACAGATTGATAAACAGTTGGATAGATTGATAGATAGATAGATAGATTGATTGATAAGCAAAGAGATAGAAAAATATGTAGACATATAGATAGACTAATAGTCAGATAGATTATTAGACAAATAGACAGACAGGCAAATAGATAGATAGATAGATATACAAATAGAATGATAGAGTGATAGGTAGATAGATAAATAGAAATATAGATAAATAAATAGATAGATAGATAAACAGATAAATCGACAGATAGTAATATAAATAGTTAAATAAATAGTTAGAAAAACAAATAGAAAAGTACATAAACAGATAAATAGATAGATAGATTGCTATACATTTAGATAGATAGATAGATAGATAGATAGATAGCTAAATACATAGATAGTTAGATAGATAGATAGATAGTTAGATAGATAGATAAACAAAAATATAGATAGTTGGATAGAAAGTCAAATAAATAGATAGATATGTAGATAGATAGACATATAAATAGACAAATAGATAGATAGGTAGCTATCCAGGTATATAGATAGTCAGGTAGGTTTTTAGTTTGACTAGAAAATAAATGGATAGACAGACAGATAGATAGATAGATAGATAGACTAGTAGACAAACAAAAAAATAGAAAGATAGATAAACAGACAACAAAAAGACAAATAGACATTAAACATACAAATTGATAGATAGATTGAAGGACAAATTTATAGACAAAAAGATAAATAGATTGATAGATAGATAGACATTTAGATAGGCACATAGATTGATTGATTCATTGACATAATGATAGACAAATTGATAGTATAAGAGAGAGAGATAGATATATTGATAGAGTAATTGATAGATAGATTAATAAATAAATGGATAGATAGATAGATAAATAGATAGAAAGATAGATAGACAAATACATAGATTGATTGATAGACAAATAGATAAATAGATAGATAAATAGATAGACAAATAGATAGAAATATTATTAGAAAAAGAGATAGATAGATAGACAGACAGATAGACAGGTAGATAGATAGATAGATAGTTTGATAGAAAAATAGATAGATATATAGATAGGTATATAGATAAATAGAAAGATGGATAGATAGATAAATAGATAGATAGATACATTGATAGACTGATATATAGATAGATTGATAGAGGCATATATAGACATATAGATAAACAAATAGATAGACAAGTAGATAGATAGATAAATAGACAAATAGATAAACAAATAGACAGATAGATATATAGATACATGATAGATATACATACAAATAGATTGAAAGATATATAAACTGATAGAAAAATAGATATACAGATAAATAGATATATAGATAGGTAGAGAGATAGAAAGTTAGACATATAGATAGATTGATAGATTAAAAGATAGATTGATAGACAAGTTGATAGACATATTGATAGATGGATTGATAGTTTGATAGAAAAATTTATAGACAATGGATAGACAAAATTATAGGCAATTAGATAAGGAGATGGATAGATGTATAGATAGACAGATAAATAAATATATAGATAGATATAATAGGATATCGAAAGATAGATAGATAGATAGATATAAGATAGATAGATAGATAGTCAGATTATTAGATAGATAGATATATAAATATATTATAAGATAGATAGATTTATAAATAGATAGATAAATAGATAGAAATCTACATAGACAGATAGATAGCAAGATAAATAGATAAATAGATAGATAAAAAATAGATAAATAGTTGGAAAGAAAGATAGATAAGCAGATAAATAGATGGATAGATAGTGAGACATAAAGATAGTCAGATAGTTAGATAGATAGATAGATAGACATATAGTTAGATAGATAGAAAGATAGATAGATATACAAAAAGATAGAATGATAAATAGACAGATATATAGATAGATAGAATGATAGATAGGTATATAGACATATAGATATACAGAAAAATAGAATGATAGATAGAGATAAAGATAAACAAATAGATAGATAGATAGTTTATACATAGATTGACACATAGATAGATAGAGAGATTGACATATATATAAATAAGTAGATTGACAGATAAATAAATATAAAAATAGATAGAAAGACAGATAGTCACATTGATCGATAGATAGCTAGATAGATAGATTGATTGATTGATTGAAAGATATATAATAGATAAATAGATAGATAAGTAATAGGCTAATAGATAAATTTTAGATAGATAAATAGATAGACAGATAGATAGATAAATAGATAGATAGACAGATAGATAGATAGATAGAAAGAAAGATAGCTAGAAGGAGAAATAGACAAACATATAGATATATAAATTAACACACAAATAGATAAAGAGATAGATAGTTAATTAGATTGATGGAGACATTGATAGCGGGCAGTTAGGTAGGCAGTAAATCATGTATATAGGTCGATAGAAGATTGACAGACAAACAAATAGGCAAATAGAAAAACAGACAAATAAAGAGATAGACAAACAAATAGTTAGATAGGCAAACAGTAATAAATATGGATAGATAGTTAATACATAGATTTATAGACACATATAGATAGATTGATAGAGAGAGAGATAGACATATATATATAGATATAAATATAGATAGATAGATATATATATATATATATATATTGATAGTTAGCAAATAGATAAACAGATTGATAGATAAAATGATAAAAATATTGATAAACATAGTGAAAGACAAATTGATAGAGAGATTAATAGATAGAATGATAGAAAGATAGATAAATAGATAGACAGATAGATAAATATTTAGATAAATAGATAGATAGATAGATAGATAAACAGATAGATTGACATATTATTATATAGAAACATTGATATATCTATAAATAGATAGATAGATAGATAGATAGGTAGATAGATAGATAGATTGATGGAATGATAGATAGATATATAGATAGATAAATACACATATAGATAGATATAGAGATAGATTCATAGATACACAGATAGAAAGATAGAAAAATAGACAAATAGATAGATATATAGATAGGTAGACAGATAGATATACATATAGATAGATAGATAGATATATATATATATATACAGATTGATAGAAAGATAGAAAGAAAGATAGATAGATAAATAGATAGACAGATAAAAGATAGTTAGATTGACAAGAAGATAGGTATATTGATAGATTGATGCATAGATATATAGATAGACAGATAGATAGACATACAGTTTGACTGATAGAAAGACAAGCAGATAGAAATATAAATAGATACAAAATAGATATATAGATAGATAAGTAGATAGATAGATTGTTATATAGTCTGACAAACAAATAAGCAGGTATAAAGATATATATATATATATATATAGAAACAAATAAGCATGCTTATAAATAGATTGACAAGAAGATAGGTATATTGATAGATTGATAGATAGATATATAGATAGATTGATAGATAGACAAAAAATTAGTAGATAGATTGACATACAAACAACGAGAAAAACAAACAGATAGATAGATATACTGATAGAGAGAAAGAAAGAATATTTTATACATAGATTTATAGACATATTGATAGAAAGATTGATAAAAAGTTAGATAGAAAGATAGATAGATAGACAGACAGATAGATAGATATATAGGCATATAGATAGATATATTGATTGATATACAAATAGATAAAAAGATTGATAGATAGAATGATAAAAAGATTGATTAAAATATTGATAGATAGATAGATAGATTGATTGATAAATAGATTTATAATTAGACATATAAATAAATAGACTGATAAATATATTGAAAGATAAATAGATAGATAAAAAGATAGATAGACAATTAGATAGACAGAAATATAGAAAGATAGATAGATAAATACATAGATAGATAGATATATGGATAGACTTATAGACAAATTGATTGATAGATATATAGATAGACAAAAAGATTGACAAAAAGATAGATAGAAAGATAGACATAAAGACAGATAGATAGATTTATAAATAGATACACAAATAGATAGATAGATAGCTAGATAGATAGACAAAAGTACATACAAACAAACAAATAGATAGAAAAACTGATAGTTATACAGACATACAAATTGATAAATAGATTGATACACATAAAGATAGATAGATAAATAAAATGACAAATTGATAAATAGATTTATAGACAGATAGTTAGAAAAATAAATAAATAGATAGATGGATGGATTAATAGAAAGATAGATGGATTAAAAGAAAGATGGATAGACAGATTGATATATGGATTGAAAAGAGATTAAATAGACATATAAATTGATTGATTGATAGCCAGACAGATAGATTGATAAATATCAAGATATATAGTTAGATAGATAGATTGATTGATTGATCAATTAATTGATAGATTATTAGATTGATATATCTATCAATAGATAGACAGATATATAGACACATAGATAGACGGATAGATAGAAATAGAAATAGAAAGACAAATAGATAGACAGATAAAAAGACATATAGATAGACAGATATATTAATAGATGGATAGACAAATAGGTAGATAGAAATATTGACAGATAGATAAACCAAAAGATAGATAGACAGACATATATATATATATATATAGATAAATAGTTAGATATACAGATTAACAAATAGATAGATAGATAGATATATATATATATATATATATATATACATATACATTCAGATAGATAGACAGATTGATTTCCAAATAGATAGTTAAAAAAATAAATAGATAGATAGATAAATAGATATACAAATAGATAAATAAATAGATAGTCATATAGATGGACAATGAGATAAACAAATAGATAGGCAGATAGATAGAAAGATAAATAGACAGATAGATAGGCATATAAATAGATAGATAGATAGATGGATAAATAGAGAGGTAGATAGACAGATGGATAGATAGATAGACAGATAGATACACGGAAAAAAAGACTGATAGATAGACAGATTGACAGACAAATAAATTAATAGATAGATAGAAAAATAGATAGGCAGACAAATAAATAGACAGAAAGATAGTTTGATTGATAGATAGATAGATATAGAGATACATAGATAGATAGATAGATGGATATATAGATTGATAGATCTATTGATAGACAACTTGATAGAAGATATATTGATATATAGATAGATAAATAGATATATTAATATAAAGATAGATATAGAGACTAATAGATAGATAGATAAACACATAGATAGAGATAAATTGAACTACAAGAAAAGCCCAAATAGCTAGTGAAAGTTCTCTATCTATATGGGCTTTTTTCATCTCTAAAATAGAATAACGACGGAATAAGGACGAAAATTATCCCAAGCTAAAAAGTTTTACACAAAATATTAACGAGAAAATATAATTTTCTAGCTAATTTTTTAACGACAATTTCTTTAGCCAATCTTTTTTTCCCTTGCTAATTTTATCATAATTAAGAATAGTAATTAATATTTTCGTTTGAATATATACAAATAATTCTATATCTAAATTAATGATGAAAAATTATCTAGTTATTTTCATTTGAAAGCAATTTTTAAAATTTTTTTAACAAAATATTTGATTACATATTTTGAAATTTTTATATTAAATTAAATAAAAACATATACTATAAACAATTTTTTTTGGGTAACAAAAAGCAAAAGTAGTTCAAAAATTTTTTGATACAATTGTTACATAGTTAAAACAAAAACATAAAATAGGTATATAATCATTTATAACCAAATCATCATCCTCATAATTAATGATGCATTTATGCTAGGCTCTCCTATGTGGTTTCTTTACCGGAACTCTATTTGCTATCTGTATAGTTAAGGCCACTAACGATGGCTGCATATAGGACATATGCTGTTGTATTACATTTGGTACTGCTCAGAAAAATTATTTTGAACTTCCACAACAACATAATTATCAACAATGAAATCATGAAAAAAAGTCAAATATTATAAACTAATGACAGTCTCACTCTAAACATCTACAACAAGTTTATCTCCCAATTTCAATCACTTTATCAATTCCTTTTCATTCTTTTCAGGGGAGGCATATACAAAATAGTACTTATCATCGAGCATGTTCTAGTCCATGATCAATGCTTCCTCTACAAATTCAGATAAAGGCTTAGATTTTTTTCGAGAAGATGATGAAGTAAATTTATGAAAAAATAATCAAGAGAGAAAACTTATCAAACAAAATAACAAACCAAAAAAAATAATTAAATAATATAGTGTAGCCAGAAGAAGTAATTAAAAATAAATACAAAAATGGAACTAGCATTCAATGAGAAATTGAATCATGCAGTTTTTCTCGGAGATGGGTTCCCAGGTCCAATCCAACACCATGTTCTTCCCTTCAATATTAAGGATCAAGACACTCACTAGAGCCTCTAAACATCTAACTCCAACCTCATTAGCTAACTCATTTTATTATTCCGAGACACCACATTTGTTTGTCTCATTTTCCCTAATGAAGATGAATATTTTTTTCACCTTATCCAACAACTCAAACAAAGCAAAACGAGATGATGCCATCAATTGAATAAATACAAAAAATGATACACAAACTGATTACCAACTTGTTTTTTTAACAAGCTTACTAACACATAGAAATAATAGACACCTGATGTGAGGTAATAACAGAGAGAAGTAGCAAATTCAAATGAGAATCAGCTGAACAAACAACTAGACCAAAATGGAAGAAAAAGAAGGGAGCTTAGCCTGTCCATCATGCACCCTTGTTGTTGTAGTTGAGCAACATCACCAATATCAAAATGGCCACATTAATAAACAAATAAATACCAGCACCATGCACCATAATTGGAAGGGGGGCTACAGCAATTTGTGTTGGCTCACAGTAAAGGAAGTAATCTGGCATTCTTCTGGTCTCATATGGCTTTCCTCTTCTTGGCGCAGGCTCAAATTACATCAATTTTAAGGGCAACCTTCTATGTTTTGTAATTTCAAACACACATATATATCCATACATCTAATATCATGTTAACAATTAAAAAAATAATAAACACTCGATAATCAAAATGTCATAAAACTAAAATTCATATATAATGGACAAAATAATCAGTGTAGCTCAAATTGATTAATCTCATGAAAAGTATCCAAAATAAAAAAAATCAATAAAAATAATATATTCTATCAATACATGTTCGTATATAAATCTCTATCTCCTTAAATTTCATTATATTTTATATTTTTCAAAAGACTAAATTGACTCTCTTATAAATAACAAATTTTGATGGATTTACTATCAAAACAAAGAGGAGCTCAAATAGAGTGTAAGTGAGAAAAAAGTACAAAATATTCATAAACCTCGAAATAGATCTCAATCTTTCATAGATTTTTTACTTATATAAGTATATTAAATACAACATTATATAAATTTATTATAAAAAATTTATTAAACTAATTATACAGATAATATATGTAATATAAAATTAGATAATTACAAGATATTTGAACTTTTTTATGATACTCAAATATCTAATAGATTCAAAATTATATCTTTGGTAAAATTTAGTTAATCTTTTATGAGCATATGTTATCTTTATTCCAAAAAAAATATACAAATATACAAAAGTCATATAAACGAAATAATAATTAGATTTAAATGTAATAACTTTAAGGGAAAATAATTGCATAGAATGTATCAATCTATTCTCATGGAAAATAGATCAATAATATAAAGATTTTCATAGGTAACAAACAAAACTTATCTTGTAAATAAAAATAATCAAGTAATTATTTTATATGAACCTCATAAAAATTATCATAAAAAATATTTATTAACAAAAAATTATAATAAGAACCTATAATAGATGATTAAAGAAATAGGAAATCAAAATAAGATCATTTTGACTACTAGATATAAAAAATTATAATAACAAAACTCATGTATCAATGTATAACACTTCACCAGCAAGAAAGCCTTTAGTTGAACTTCATTCTCATAAAAAATACACTTGTTATTAAATAATTATATAAAAAAATCACAAGTATTAAAACAAAAATAATTATCCAATACTTTTGAGTGAATGATAAGTATATCATTTATTATGACTTGTCATTCTAAATGAGATAGTGTCTCAAACAAGAGTTTAATATGGCTTCAAATGAATAAGAAAAAATATTAATACACAAAATTAATAAATCTGAATAAAACAGTATTCCATCAAGTGGAAGATTAATACTAAAATGTATTTGTTTATTTTGGAAAATATTCAAAAGATAAGATCAAAAGAGTCAATTGAATTTACTATTTTTTAGTCATAATCAATAAAACAATAAAAAAGTTGAGTATGTCAAGAGATCTTTCACTAAGGATCTTAGCACGTTAAATTAAATTTGCCACGGATGAGTGGAAATCACTTGATTTGGATAACTCTATTTCTTCAAATATTAGTGAGAAGTTTAAAAAGGCATTTGAAGGATAAAGGAATCACATAATAAAAAAATTCTTCAATCTCCTAAAAGCTCAATTTAACTTATTGCAAAGTGACTAAAGTGGGTAACTATTATATAAATCATGTATTATTGGAGTACTTGATCTTTAAAGATTGTTTCATTCAACGTACTAGCGGTTAATTTTTTGTGAAGGGAGGGCAGATGAAAAGAAAAAGAAAAGATAAATTAATTTTCATTAATTTATGAAAACTAGTATATATATATATATATATATATAAGTAAAAATAAATAAACAATATAAATAAAAAACACTAAATTAATTTACAAAAACTAATAAATAAACACTAATTTAATTTATGAAAACTAATATATGATTAATTTTCATTAATCATATTATATATATATATATATATGATTGAGATAGTTCACATGTCAAGTGCTCTCCTACAATGTAACAAGAAAGAAATTAAATAAATAATATAAATATAGACACTAAATTAAATCTCAACTATCTCCTTCAGAATATTGTATACATGCATTGAATATCAAAATTAGAAGATATGAAAAAAACTTACAATCGTCCAAGTGTATTCATGATGATGTCTACAATAATTTCACTAATAAATATATTCACTAATAACATGTCGAATTGTCTTAATATCACATTAAAATATTATCAACTATGAATTGATAAACATAACATCTTCAAAAAGTAACTAATATACAAAAACACACAAGTAACTAATAACATAACTCTTTGCATTGAAGCTAGAATCAACAATATGCCCATATAATATATCTTAGAATTGTGTTCATATTAGTTTATGTTGGAAAATCTAATATCTAACTAAAAATACTATGAGTGAAAATAATATTTGATCTGGTTTGTTGTGATTTACAATTGTTTTTTTCTTTTATTTTATTTTTTTCTTGCATATGTATAAGAGCATTCAACCTATGGAATAACATTATTCGATTAGTCCCCTTATATAAGGGTTTAGCTTGTACACATTTTGTTATGCAATTTTTCAAATACTCTTCTTTTATTTTGCATTGTTTCTCAACATAGTATCAAAGCCAAAATCTTATAGAATACAAATTCTTGAGTGAGTGGCTTGCATTTTGAATGTGCAGAAACATTTAATATTTTATTACAATATAACAAAAAATCATTTTAGAAATTATATGATAAAAGTTGGACATATTTCTCAAATACTCTTCTTTTATTTTGCATTGTTTCTCAACATGATATAAATACAAACATCTTATAGAATATAAATTTTTGAGTGTGTGGCTTGAATTTTGAATGTGCAAATGCTTTTAATATTTTATTACAATATAACAAAAATTTATTTTGAAAGTATATGATAAAAAAGTTGGATATATTTCTCACTAAAATATAAAAATTTAGACTCTTGTTCAAATTTTAGTAAAGATCTCAACTAATTATCAACCTAAAATTTTTTATCATCAATTATTAGTTATATATACAAAAAATATCAAAGATGAAGTGCATCCAATTATAATTATACTAAACTTAAATTAAAAGGGTCTAATGCACCATTTTTTTTGTAAATTATTAACATATCTTCTTATATGACTCATCTACTACTCCACTACTAGTTTTAAAGTGATATTTTTTTTAAAATATTTATATTTGACTAGATTTTATTTCTCATTTAGTATTTTTTTTTTATTTATCATATTAGAATTTGTCTATACAATTTAAGTGTGACTATTAATACTAAATATTTTGCTTACTTGAGGAAAGACACTAGAGAAGAAAGATTTCTGTACATCATCTAAAATATGTAGTTCATTATAGAAAGATCGTACTTAGTGCACAAGCCTTCTATTTTAGCATAAGGTCTGGGAGAAGTTTATATATCAATGTCTTACCATCAAAATTAAAGAATACATATGATAAGTCTCGAACCCAATACCTTGGACAAAGATGCTTATATTGAATAAAGATATGACATCCAACAAATACATATAATATAAAATTTTCACAAATGATTAGTCATCTTAGTAATATTCTCATACAAATATTTTAAATTCAAAATTCTAATAAGATTTGGTGCATTAATATTTATGCACTTACATACAAAATTTAATTCATTAAATGGATCAAATGTATTATCTATAATATTTAATTAACTAAAATTTATGTTAACTTTTACTAGGAAAGAACTACAAAACTCAAAAATACGTAAGAAAAGAAAGAATAGAGTAATTAAATTAAATAATAAAATATATATTAATCTAATGATGCATAGCATTTATTAGATAAAATATTATTAATTATTATTTGTCTTTATACGTTTAAGCAATTGAGCTTCTGGATTATAAAAAATATAATATATAATACACAGAATTCTCACTTAACACATAATTTATGAGATGTTAATAACTTAATTATCTTACCCATAAAAATCAAAGAAATTTCATCTATAAGTGTCAAATGGGCGAGGCGGCCCAGTCCCGACCCAAAGCCCAGCACGACATGCTGCAGTGTTGTGCCCGAGCTGGTGCCTGGCAGACCCTGGGTATGAGTCATGTCGTGTCGTGCCGAGTGTTTTTGGCACACGTGACATGCCAGGCACTTGGGCACGACACAGATGATCATGCACCAAGCGATGCCTGACATGGGGACGGTGGCACGACAGCAGAGTGGAAGAAATCCTAATTTTGTAAAAATTCGACCGACCTAACCTGAACCAACCAACCAAAACCTGGGCAATTTTTGGGCCGTGGGCCCATGTCGGGCTTGCCCTCCAAGAAACCGTGCTGTGCTTGGCACGTAACCCCAACCCGGTTGGGCCCGAAAATTTCATCTAATTAGTATCAAACAAGAGACCTATAGCTTTTAAACAAAGATATATATTTTTCATCTTAAAAAAATATTTTGTTACCTACAAAAACACACAACCACTATTGTATGGTATAATTGTTGTTTTATAATTTATATTAAACATGCTTAGTGATGAATTAGCCATTTTAACAAAATAATTGGGTCAGTTTATTAGGTCCTGAGTCATGAGTGCCCAAAAACAACTCATGCCTAGGACCTAAGTAGCTATGGACATGCCACATTGTCATGGATAACGAGTCACAATCATTTGACCATGATCCTAGTACAAACAATGTTTGGGCAAGAGTATTGGGTCACAAGTAGCACATTGGGTTAGACCACATGCAACCACAAATGGCATATGGGGCCACTAAATGAGGCTCAATAAAACCCACGATTTCATGCCATACAAGACAATGCCATGTTGAACTAGGTAGACACTCATACCCATGATAAAATGCTCATAAGACTGCCCTAAGGACTGTGTCACTTCATCAAAACTCTAGACCTGTGATACAAGACCCAACATCCACAGTTAATGACAAATGGTGAAAACATATAGAATCTATGATTAATCAAAGGTACTATATTACACCATATATTTTTTAATTATTTATTTAATACATGAATACAATAATACATAAAAATTATATTGGAGCATTCCTTTTTACTATGATAATCCTATTCCTCATAACGAAAGCACAAACATGTATCCAAACAAAAATTAATCTCAAAAATTCTCATATAATGATTTATATCTAACCTGAAAATAATAAAAGTGAAGGAAAATCAACATATGCTTACCTTGCAATCTGAATCAGTTACCACAAACTATCTTAGTGGTAAAGCAGTATTCCTTTGGCTCTCAGGGCAACATGACCTATTTATGAAAAAAACTTTTAGAGAATTATTAAAAGAAACTTTAAATATCAAAATTATAGTAAATCAAAAGTAAATTCTGATAGTAACTTTTGATAATGATATAAAAATATAATTTGATCAGATACATAATGAAAAGAGATTCAATTTTCCACAAAATGCTACAAATGGAAGGACCTGAGCAAACCTATAACAAACTACAATCTCCCAACAGACAGAACTTCTTTCTAAATGTTTGGAGATGAATGAACCAAATTTCCAATCACACCTACCTACAACAACAAAAATAATTGGTCCAAATAAGAAAATAAAAGCCAAGATCAAAATTTCAGAATAGTGATAACTAAAAAATTAATTAAGATGTCAATTTATAAGTAAAGTAATGTTCTTCATAATGTATAGCAGCATCTTTTGAGCACAACATTAAGATGATTGTGGAAAGAGCATTGCACTCGACAATCTGAAAAGTGAAAAAAATGCATTATTTTCTCATGGCAAAGTAAATGATAAAATATCAGCAATCACAATAAGGAACATTACCTGATTTTTATTTTCATCATTATTGAAAGCTAAGATTCTTAGTGCCCCTTCAGATACCCTTTACACTTTAACGTCAAATAAATCCAACAATTCAACTAGAGGTGGTATCCTAACATTCATCCTGAAAAATAACTCATTAATAGAAAGCATTGTGCACATTGCCAAAAGCAATTGCATTAAAAAAAGAAAGCTAATATGAGTTTTGATGTTGCTATTCTCATGGGCAAGGTTGGTGATTGCATCAGCTGCCCATCTTTGGAAGCTTTTCACTACCCGAGAAGTAGATCCATCTCGGTGTAGGTGGCAAAGCACCTGAGTCAATAAAATGCTGCTAATGTTCTGGCTGTTCCACAAAAAATGGTAAAAGTTCATGAGTGTAACATGTAAACACAGCACAAACAATAGGCATTAATGGAATGCTGTAATAGCTTACAAATCAAACAACAAAAGCCATATAATGTGTGAGACACTTCATTGTTCATGGATTTTGAACTCAAGAGTTACTCATAAATTTTATTGAACCCATTCTTAACTAATATTACCATATTAATATTACAAAAAAATAAACAATATATTAATTAATACTAATTATTATAGTTTATAATAATATTTTTTGTGTTTTTTACTTATTTTATTATTTTTATGTTATTATTGATGGAAGCACATAACATCTAGACTGCTTCAATTCATTGGCCCATTATATTATATGAGAGGATTGCTTGTAATTTGTTTACTAAGTATTTTTCATCAAGTTTTATGTTTGGCATAGAATTATGCATTGTATCAAAGCCAAAACTCTAAGGAAATCAAACCTTGAGTCATGTAAGGATTCAAAATCCTAAAAAATGAGAGAACATACATTGTGCCAGCACAGGGGACATGGACGTACATGCTGTAGTAACGCCCCATATACTACCATCACATACTGTATGAGATGAGCATCTACTCCATAAAGAGGATGTTGCATGGTTATGCATGATTAGAGAGTTTGTGCATGGTAGTAGGCACCTCAATTACACATTATGCATTGTAGTCGTGGAGTATTGTTTTTTGTTGACAGCGTGCATGGTAATATGGCACAGCAGTAGACACTTCAATTATATAATTTCACTACTAAAATTTACCGAATTATCGACCAATTTTTTGGTCGCTAATTCTGATTTTTTTGGTAGGTATACCAAATAGCAATCATTTACCGTTCAAAATCATTGGTCGTAATTTTGCTCATCGCTAAATTTTTTAACGATAAAAAATCAGTCGATTGGTAAATTATCGACCATTTATCAATCTTCAACCAACTAACATTTACTGATAATATTCCTACAATTTTCTAACCAAATTAATTAGGTCAAAACATAGTCTCTAAATGGTCGGTAATTAATGACCATTTACATACCATTCACCGACAAATAATTACCGACTAAATTCCAACCATTTTCTGACCAAAAGCACTTAGTCATTTTATGGACTCAAAATGGTCGGTAATAACTGATCATTTTAAGGCTAATTACCAACAACCAATATCCGATGATATTCCAACTATTTTCTGACCAAAAATATTAGGTTGGTAAATGGTCTCCAAATGGTCGATAATTAGCGACAATTAACAGACCATTTACTGACAAATAATTTTAGACTATATTCCAACCATTTTCTGACCAAAAGCATTAGGTCAGTAAATGGTCATAAAATGGTCGGTAATAACTTAAAAAAATTGTGACAAAAAATTGACCAAAAATCTTTTAAAATTATTGGTAGGTAATTGATCTCCAAAAATTTTACCGACCATTTGGTAATCTTTTACCAACCATTAATATTAAAAAATTTTGGTTGGTTTTGGACACTATTTGGTCGATAATTACCGACCATATTTTTTTTTTGCAGTTTTTCTGTAGTTGCTGTAGAAACTGGAACAAATAATACATAAAAACATCCAATTAACTTCCAGTTTTGATGTAGTTGCTACAGAAACATATACAGATAACATGACAAAAAAATCCAATTAACTCCAGTAAACAACTATATATACTGCATATATATATTAAAAACATAAAGAGAAAATTAAAAAAAAAATCAAATCTAAAATCAAAGTTTAAGGCATTGAAAAAATCATTCAAAATAGTATCATAATCATTATGATGCAACATTTCTGGTCCACACGGTGAGATGTCAGTACTAGGGTAGAGCTTTCTGCTGCTGCTAGTCCTGATGCGGGTCTACAGGTGCTACTATAGGTGATGGAGTAGTTGCGATAGCTTGAGAATTACACTGAATAATCTGAGGTAGATCATTAGTCTTGAACTGCAGTCCTCCTTCCGAAAACAACCTTGTAAGCCAGTAAAAATGCATACGCAACTCATCCATGTCATCCTCATAGTCAATGATGCATCACTCGGTATCGGCCAACTGAAACAATAACAAATTTTGCATCACGTCCTGAAATTCCATCTTCGAGAACAAATTCGAAACTGGTCCTGAAAATTTAGCTTCATAGTCTAGTTTTCTTTGCAAGTAGAATGATGATGTCGATGAACCAATGCCATAGACGGGGATCTTCTCCTTGCCATCAACAGCCACATACCAATTCTGATTCGTATCAACTAGTGGAGCTGATGAATGAGAACTACCTGTTGCACCATCACATGAACTTGAAGTAGACTAGGAATATGCTTGAGTCACAACACCTAACATTTCCTATTATCTTGCCTAATAAAAATCTACGAAAAGTATTTCAATTTATAATCAAACAAAAATATAGAAAAATTAATTTTTTTTATATAAACTTACATTTGCTGCATGAGATCTCTGATCAACGAAAGTTTGATAATCATGAGCCTTCATGTGCTTGTATCTGAATAAGCGAGGAGCATTGGACTTCTTACCCTTTTTGTATGTCTATAATTACAAACAATACATACGTTAATTATATTGAAAAAAAATTCCTTATGAGAAATGAAATTTAGGCATAATTGAACACAATTCACAAAGTAATTAACATAAAAAGTATAAATTAAAAATAATACCAATGCTCATTCATGCTCAAGCATAGAGTGAGATCTACAAGTTTGTGTAGACATTCCACTACCCTTTCTAGCCCGCTCTGAGCAACGATTGCCGCTCTGTTTATCACACCTCTTCCTATAATCCAAATATTCAAAACTACTCCTCCACTCCTTGAAAACATGATCCGGGACGCTTGAATCTTTTTCTTTCTTCTTCAACCATTGTATCTTTGATCTCATACATGGTGTCTTTATAATAACTGCCATGTTTGTAGAATACACTTTTGACCACCTCCTTTGGCTGTGTCTACCTGTAAACTTTCTGCATCCATAAATAAATAATTTTTAATCAATGACCAAAAGAATAAATAAAATATTTAAAATTTTTAGGTAGTAATATTTACCTTAAATTCTCTCCAAATCATCAATTGGTCTCTATGTTTGAGTGACTTCCAATTATGTCCATTAGGTTAAAAGGACTTCCTGAAAATTGTCTTCAGAACCCTAGAAATGGAACAAGATGGCTCTAACTTCGTCATGCAACAAAAAATTTATTAGCAAGTAAGAAATAAATTAAAAAATTGATAAATAATTTGTTCAGTTTTATTTCTTACGGATTATCAATTGTCTGAACAAATTGAGCAATAGGGACTATCTCGTCAGTATGGTGCTCTAAGGAAAACTCTCCAACATCTCCATCCTCTCCCTCCTCTCTCTCCCATGTCTTTTGATCATTCATCAAAATCTGAGGACCATTATGTGGATCAGTCATATGATGCTACTGCTATGGTACATTCACAACCTTCTCTATCTGCTATGGCATTTCATCCACTCATGACCTTCTACCAGTTTCGAGCATACCCGAGGCTGTGCTGCCTATACCATAACTCGTATGACCTTACAACATGCTGCCTCTACCTCATCCATGTGCCACATCTATAAAACATACATAAGGCAATGAAACTAAACAAAAATGATTAATAATTAAAATAACATAAAATACACTGCCTACTCATTCTCATCAAAATTATCCAAATCCAGTTTGTCTTATTCTTCATATGTAGTAGCATCATTTTCAAACTCATCTTCATCACTCATTTCTTTTTCATAATACATTAAATTTTCATCAACATCTACATCTCCACAAGTATCCATCTCAAAAGATGCGACTAAAAGGACGTCTTCATCCCCCACCACATCTTTGATTATAACAACAATACCAACATGCTTGAACCTCAGGGAAATTAATTAGGACATATAGATGAGCTGTAGTATATTAATAGTCTGTTAGATACCATATTCCTTCAGCACCAATTGCTTTACCCAAAGGCTTAAAATTTCAAACATATCATTATCCACATTATCATTAAGATAAACTTCATTCCACTATTCCTCAAGTGGAAAAGTTAGATCTCCTTCTTTGCAATAGAATGATGTGAATTTTGCAGCCTCATCCATAATATAACCTATTGATATAGAACCCTCTACCTGAGTCTTATTTATTATTTTATGCTTTATTTTCATATAGTATCTACAAAAAGATTATTAAAAATTACAAGTCATTTTTGTGTATATAAAAATATATATAAGAAAAGAATTTATTTAGTGAATTAATATTACCTTTCTAGACGATACACAATGATAATGGACAGGACCATCAATCCTAGCTTCATAAGCCAAGAGCACTGGAAGATGTTCGATTGATTCAGATAAACTAGGAGGAAAGATTTTTTCAAGATTGCATAAGATAATAGGATTTTGTTCATCCAAATTCCTCACAACAAGAAAAATCTCATATAGCTAGGGACAATTCCCTAGCTAAATGGACATTTTTTATCACTAAATGGGATATAAAGATGGATTAACAACAGATAAATTCCCTATCTAAAGTTCTCATCGCTAAAATTTAGCTAGGGAAAGTGTACCTAGCTAAAAATGTTGCAACGGAAAATCCCTAGCTAAAAAAAAAATTTTCTAGCTAAATTAGCAAGATAAATGAGATTTTCCATTGCTAAATAGATATAATGACAGAAGTATTTACAAGCTAAAGTGCTCATTGCTAAATACTAGTAATGGAAATAGTCCCTAGCTAAATAAATTTAGCGACGGAAAAATCTCTTGTTAAAATAAAGATATCCCTAGCAAAATTAGCTAATAAAAATTTCCTAGCTAATTTAGCTAGTAATTTTTACCTTGCAAATTTAGCATGGGATTTTTTCCTAGCTAAATTAGATAGAAAATTTTCCCTAGCTATTTTTAATTCAAAACTATTTTCAGAATTTAATTTATTTTAAAATTTTTTAATTAAATAATTTAATATTTTTATATTAAATTGAATAAAAATAGAAACTATAAATGATAATTTATAATTAACACAAAATAAAATCATTTAATAACATATTCTAATACAATATTTTACATAATTAAAACAAAAAAATAATAAAATTTTATTACATCTTATTCGTCAATGTATTTACCGATAGTGCATAAAGTATAATCTATCCATTCATTGATGTTGCTTTCTTTCCCTCTGCTCTTTCGATCACCATTTTTCTACTGCGACAAAGCTGTTAGAGTCACCGCACATCATGTCTAGTGAAAAATCCCATCACTTATACAAGCTTTGTATGGGGAATAACATGGTACCATATCTGTAAGAAATTTAAACAACTCAATCAAATCAAAATAAAAAAAATTATATTTTGATAAATATATAATACTATAGTATATATGTAAATATATACTAGCATTTCACTTGTACATATATTACTGTAGTATATGTACATACAAACTATAGTATTATGTGTACATATATACTGAGTACAAATATACTCAGTATATATGTACATAAAATATTATAGTATTATATGTACGTATATATCATATTTGTTGCTATTGCTATTGCTGCTACTGCTGTCATTGCCCCTGCCACTCCATCCACTACTCCCACTGCCGCTACCACTACTGCTCTTGCTGCCACTACCACTGCCGCTGCTGTCGCTGCCACTGCTATTACCACTGCTGCCACCACTGTCACTACTACCACCACTGTCACTACTACCACCACTGCTGCTGCTCCTGCCATTGCTGCTGCCACTATTGCTACCACTGCCATTGTCGCTGCTACCACTATCACTGCTGCCGGTGCTACCTCTGATGCTGCCGCCACTGCAACTACCGCCACTGCTACCGCCACTATTAATAATAAAAAATATGGTGGGTGATGATGCTCGACTGATGAACTTTAGATTGAGTGAGTTTTTGATGAGGTGGCAAGCTACTTTTCCCAAAATAGGAACCGATATTCCTCCTGGACCAGAATTACACGATGCTATACGAGCATCATCATCAACATCATTCTAAGACCTTGTACAATTAGAATCAATCATTGGAGAACCTAGAGCAACAAAACTTATTTACTCATACATTTGCTTTGTACCATGTGATAATTGCATATCAATATAATTACTAAGATTTTTAAGACCAACCTCTATGTGTCTGGCTGGACTGGACCAAAAATAGCATCTCAAAGCTTTAGGAAAAGTCTAATATCCATTGCTTTTATTACCTATATCAGTGACCAATGCACGATGATGACCAGACCAGCCCGAGTAATTATATATTCAAAAGTGTTTTTGTATGTAAATAGGTGTGTACTTATTATAATATATACATGTCTATAAATAAATATATGCACCCACTTATGTATATACTCGGTATATACATACATATATACTACAATATACAATACATATATACCTAGTATATACGTATGTATATACTACATCATAAAATTAAGTATGTACCGAGTATATACCTACGTATATACTAAGTATATACGTACAAATATACTCTGTATATACGAACATATATACTGTGTATATATGTACTTATATACTATGTATATACATAGATATATACTCAGTATATACGTACATTTAAACCAAGTATATATTTATGTATATACTGCAATATTATATGTACATATATATAATCACATAGCCTTAGATGATACACACACTTATAATTTTGTGCAAATACACATACAATCAAAGAAAATAGAAAAAAATAATATAGGACTTAAAAAATACGCATATAGGTCTCTCAGGGATGGTCAGCATTTCTCATTTTTTTTCTTCTGGTACTCCACGCAGATAGAGAACATTGTTACACCTGCACATGAAGGATAACATACTACATTTACAAACTAAAACCTGATAACAAGCAGTCACATATTTGAACTGTGATGAGGCATATCTGCAGAAAATAAGAGTGTAAAGAACAAACATACATTTACATAGAATTAATTTTTTGGTACATCTCACAGCTTCAGAAGCTAAGGTGTTTTTCCCACCACCATGGAGGACTAGCGAAGGTTTTTACATATATATAAATAGGCTAAAACTCTACCCAAAAAATTTGGGGACGCACAAACATATTCATAGATATATAAAAATAGTTATTATAGACATGAACAAACACAAATTAAAGTTGATTTTCATACAACTTCAACAAAAATCTAAAAGATGTCTAGCAATGATGTTTAGAGAGAAAGAGAGTGCAAAAATAAAATGTTTTAGGAATAATGAAGATAATATAAGCTAGGTCTCTTTTTGATAAATCTGAAATCGGTAAATATGGGACTCATGCATTGGACTTACATAAAAGAAAATTTCTTCTATACAAACCTATCAAATATTAAATATTTTGTCATACATAAGTTCATATATGAGCGTGAGGCCCAAGGGCTGAAATTAGGTAAGAGTTCGGTCCTTATTTGTATTTTACCATATATGAGCATGTCCAACGGACACATTCATGCTATGTGCTTACATATTGTTGATATTATATCTTTTGCCATTTAATTTTAAGTTAGTGCAACATATTAGTATTATCCCATATATAATTATATCTTAGGACACATAAAGTAAATGTAGTTATAAATAGTTACATATAGTTAAACTTATAGTTATATATAGATATATGCATACATGTAGTTATAAGTAGATATACATAAATGTTTACAAAGTTATAAATAAATATATAGATTTACATATATGTATACATATATGTATACATAATTAAAAATAAAGTTTATTTATTTATATAGAGTTTTTTATAGTTATACAAATATTTATTTATAGTTATACACATATAGTTAAACATTATGTTGTATGTTTTTTTACATATAATTATAAATATAGTTACATGTGGTTGTACATATAGTTACATGTACAGTTAAACTTATATTTATACATGTATATATATATATATATATATATATATATATATATATATATATATATTCATATAATTTCATATATTTATACATATAATTATGTATAGGTATGGATATACTAAAATACATTTTTTATACTAATATATAAAAATGTATATTAAATACACATTGTTAATTATATATTTAAATATAGTTATGTATAAAGTTTTTATAGTTATACATATAGCAAGATATAATTATTTATAGTTATAGTTAATTATACATATAATATATATATTTATAAAAAATTATTTAGCGTTAAACATTTAGTTATATATATATATATATACACATGAGTAGTTATATTTAGTTTTACATAAATTTATACAAAGTTATAAACAAATATTTAGATTTATAATATGTATACACATATGTATAAATAGTTAGAAATATAGTTATATTTAATTATATAAAGTTTTATTTAGTTTTACAAATATTTATATAGAGTTATACACATATAATTAAACATAATTTTGTATGTTGTTCTACATGTAATTGTAAATATAGTTACATGTGGTTATACATATAGTTACACATAAAGTTATACTTATATTTATACATGTAGCTATATCATATAATTTTATATATTATACATATAGTTATGTATAGGTATAGGTATGAAAAAATACATATTTATATAAGTTGTAAATTGTACAAATATAGTTAAATATAAGTTATGTATACAGCTTTTATAGTTAAATATAAGTTAAATATAAGTTAAATATAAGTTAAATATAAGTTAAATATAAGTTAAATATAAGTTAAATATAAGTTATACTAATATATACAAATGAATATTAAATATAAGTTGTAAATTATATATTTAAATATAGTTATGTATACAGCTTTTATAGATATACATATAATAAGATACAATTATTTATAGTTATGTGTTATTATACATATAGTATATATAGCTATAAATATTTTTATTTAGTTAAACATATAGTTATATATAAATATATCCATACAAATAGTTATACATAAATATATAATGTTATAAATAAATATATAGATTTACATATATGTATACATAGTTATAAATATAGTTATATTTAATTATATAAAGTATTATATAGTTATACAAATATTTATATATAGTTATACAACTATTTATATATACTTATACACATATAGTTAAACATAATGTTGTATGTTATTATACATTTAATTATAAATATAGCTACATGTGGTTATACATATAGTTACACATATAGTTATACATATATTAATACATGTATGCATATATATATTTTTTATATAATTTTATATATGTATGCATATAGTTATCTATAGGTATATATATGGTAAAATACATTTTTATATACTAATTTATAAAAATGTATATTAAATATATGTTGTTAATTATATTTTTTAATATAGTTATGTATAATATTTTATAGTTATACATATAGTCAAAGATAATTATTTATAGTTATATGTTCTTATACCTTTGGATTCAATGGAAAAAAGACACAAAATAGAAAACAAACAAGTTCATCTTGTAACAGATCAGAACAAAGTAAATGCGATCTAGTGTTTCAGGCGTGCAATATATAAATATAAATACAATTTGAATCACCCTAGAAACAAGTGATGTCATCCACATAACAGAACAAAACACAAGCAAAATAGGCAACGATTAAATCCACATCCAGATATGTCAACAAAGTTAGCCTCATTCTGTTAAAATTGTTTATGATTTGCTGGCAATGTAATTGGAAAACTAATCAAGACCCTCGTAGAGGCCCTCTGCACAGGTAGCACAGGTGCTCTGAATGTGCCAATGGCATTGGAGAAGAGAGTGAAGTCCTAGTTGTCAGTAATTTTAGCTACATTCATATCATTGAGAAGATCTTGCTTATTGGAAAACACTAGCAAAACTGCATATCGAAGCTTTTCCTTGTCTAGCATCCTATGCAACTCATCACTGGCTTCGAAAACTCGATCTCTATCATTGAAGACAAGAGTAGCTTTGTGATCTTTTTGTATGCAACCATTCTGTCCACCACAAATATAAGACCTTGGGTATTTTGGAAGTAATCCCTCTAGAAAGGGCAAAAATTGTCTTGACCCCCAACATCCCACATAGTGAAATTGATCTTTTTGTATTCAACAATCTATACATTGAAGACAATAGTAGAAATTGTGGTGAAAATTTAACCAAGCTTCAACTTATACAGAATGGTTGTCTTAATGCCATCATCAAGACCTAGCATTAAAATCCTCATCTCCTTGTTGGCAAATAGCCTACTGAATAGCTTTGTGAACATAAACCTCATTTATTCCACTAAATCTCAATCCCTTTGTAATATGGCAGTAAAGAGATCTGACCAGAGAAAGAAATAGAATCAATAAATCTCAAGAGATGGTCACCAGAGAGGGAGGTTAACCTCTATATGTTCTTATACCTTTAGTATATATAATTAAAAATAGAGTTATATATAGTTAAACATATAATTATATATTAATATATTCATACAAGTAGTTATAAGTATTTATACATAAATATATACAAAGTTATAAATAAATATATAAATTTAAATATATGAATACATATAGGTATACATATATACAAATATAATTATATTTAATTATATAGAGTATTACATAGTCATACAAATATTTATATATAGTTATACACATATAGTTATAAATATGTATGTAGTTAAAGATATACTTATATATAACATTTTAATAGTTATACATATAGTAATATACAATTATATATAGTTATATATTATTTTACATATGATATATTTTGTTAAAAATATAGTTATTTAAAATTACTCATATAGTTATAAAATATTATATAGTTGAAAAAATAGTTATATATAGTTATTAATATAGTTATACAAATAGTTTACATAGTTACAAAGATAGTTAAATATAATTTTGAATAGTTTTATAAATTTATAAAATATTTATAAATAGTTATAATATACTATGATAACAACACATTTTAAAATGCCCAATTGAATTACACCACTATAGAGAAAGAACTTGCATCAAAAATCTTTTCTATTGGCAAATTAATATCATATTTAGTGGGAACCAAAGTCATAAAATATAATAAAAATTCTATAATCAAATATCTCATAGAAAAGAAATATGTCAGGCCAAGATTGATTTGATGTATTTTACTATTACAATAGTTTGAACTAAAGATATTAGATAAGAAATGTACATATAATCAAAATTAAAAATAGCTTATCAAGACTAGAAAAAAAAGATAGAAGAGTTGTTGAAGAAGATATTAGATAGAATTTTTTATTTGAACAAATTATAGTATTGAATGAAAATGTAACTTCATGATATGTAGTATTGAATGAACCTTATCATTGCAAGTAGTAATTTGATCAAATTTTGAGGCAAAGTGTTATAGAGTGGAAATGAGTAGTATCTTGCAATAATGTCACTTTTTTGCTCCTACTCTCACGAATTTGTGGAACATTTTAATATTTATGTGCTTAAGTATTTTTCTTCTCATAATTAATGATGATATTTACATATATATATGTATGAATATAATGTGCATATACACTGCCCTACACACATACACACATTTATACATCCATATACATTAGTATACATTATATATTAGCATACATATTTTTGTATTGTGTATATATTCACACATGTATCTACATTTTAAAAGTAGTGTGTATATACTTGTATGCATGCATATACTACTTTACACCTACACAAACAGACACATATACCTATATAAGTAATATATTTTTAAAGTTACACATGAAACTATTATATATGTGTGTATGTGTGTGTGTAAATGTATTTAAAATTTTTTGATTTTGAAAATTTATTTAAAATAAAATATTATATATTGTACACAATTTATAAAATATTGTAAATTCTTTGTATTTAAAACAAATATTTGTGTGTGTGTGTGTGTGTGTGTGTGTATGAAGCATATTAATGCATAAAATGAAATTATGGATTAAATATATAAACTCATATTTTTTCAAATTGTTGTTTTTTTAATATTTATATTAAAATAACTATTATTATACTCATATAAATAAATGAAGTTGGCATATTTATAAATTATTTTGGTTTTACAATAATATTAAAAATTAAAATATAGTTCATTAATAGATAATATTGTTTTTGTTTTTCTATATAATTTTTTTATTAAAATATTAATGTCTATGATAACTGTTTACCTATTATTTATTGTTATTAATAAATTTTTAGAATCTTTACAATTCAAACAAATATAATGTAGTGCATATAAATACATGCATTTATTATTTTGTAAAAAATCAATTATTTCTTTAATTATGTTCAAACAAAATAGATTACCATGAAAATACAAGAGTAAATTTTTCTACAAGTAACTATTTTTTTTATTTTATTCAAAATATATAAATGACCATTAAATATATGAATTTGTTTTTTTAAATAATTATTTTTTAATTTTTTTTTCAAATTTAATACATTACAATAATTTTTTGTAATTAATAGATATATTTCAAACATTATTTATTTATAATAAATATAACATATTAAATATTATGAAGTGAAAATTTTATTCTGTAAATAAATTTTATTTTTAAAGTTTTATCTTTGTAAATTGAAACTACATCACATATATATTTTTAGAAATTTTTTATAATATTTATTACACAAACATATTTATATTTGTTTTAAAATTTACAAAATGAATTTTAACACATGACCATTTTATTAGAAATCAATTTTAGTTAAATGAATTAAGTAAAACAAAAATGCAAACCCTAAACATATTAAATCATAATGATTTATACACACATATAAAAATACAATAAAAAACATTTAAGATTGAAAAAATTAAATATAAGATCATAAAATATATGGGAAAATGATAAAGATTTATTCAATATCCAAAAAAAAACTTGTATGAATGAGATGAATGATATGAATGGATATTAAGTTTATGAAGCTTGTAGATATACATGTAGATGTAGTTATATATATTTCTTCATGTAATTAAATATAATTAGACATATGACTATGTATAGCTATTAATGTAGATAAATACATTTATATATAGTAATATGTTGATATACATATTATTAAATACATTTAAATATAATTATATATATATATATATATATATATATATATATATATATATATATATATATATATATATATGTATGTATGTATATTAAATATATTTTGTTATATTTATATTTAGTTATGTTTATGTATACTATTTTTATAGCTATAGATATAGTAAAATACACTTATATAAGAAATTCGAATTATATCACACATGCATATTGATGTATAGTTATGTTTAAATACACTTAAATAAAATACACTTAAGTTTATGTATACTATTTATGTATACTGTTTATATATAAATATGTATATTGATGTAGATATCAAGTCGGCATACCTTATTCTGTTTATGTATTCTATTTATGTATCCTGTTTATATGTAGTTATGTATATTAATGTAAATAAATATATTTATATATAGTAATATGTTGATATACATATTGTTAAATACATTTATATACAGATATATATATATTAAATATACATTGTTATATTTATATATAGTTATGTTTATGTATACTATTATTATAGTTATAGATATAGTAAAATACACTTATATAAGAAATTCAAAGTATATCACACATGCATATTGATGTATAGTTACGTTTAATATAAAATACACTTATGTTTATGTATATTGTTTATGTATACTGTTTATATATAGTTATGTATATTGATGTAGATATCAAGTTGGCATACGTTAATCTATTTATATATACTATTTATGTATACTATTTATGTATAATTTTTATATATAGTTATGTATATTAATGTAGATAAATACATATATATATATATATATAGTAATATGTTGATATACATATTGTTAAATACATTTATATATAGTTATATATCTATATATATATGTATATTAAATATACGTTGTTATATATATATATAGTTATGTTTATGTATACCATTTTTAAAGTTATAGATATAGTAAAATACACTTATATAAGAAATTCGAATTATATCACACATGCATATTGATGTATAGTTATGTTTAAATATACTTATATAAAATACACATATGTTTATGTATTTTATTTATGTCAACTGTTTATATATAGTTATGTATATTGATGTAGATATCAAGTCGGCATACCAACTGTGCACCATCAACATCCACACAATTAGAATGCATTATATCACAAATGAATGAAGTATGTATACGAATAAGTTTATATAAGCAATCCAAGCATACCATGGTGATTAATGAGGAAGAATTTCAGTAAAAGAAATAACAGAATCAAGATGCACATGCTTGCATTAAGATAATCGATGAAGAATTAGGGTATAAAACATACCTCAAATCAATAACAAATTATTATTTATCTTCGATTAAGTTTTGATGCGTCGATGTCGAGAGATAAATCATGGACTACGGAGGACTTGTGCTTCACTTGTTAGAGTTGTCTCTCGAGTCTTGACAACAAGTGAATATATATATATATATATTACAAAAATATTTATATTTTTAATTATTAAAACATTAAATAGACAATATATATATATATATATAATATACAAAAAGACTCATTTATTTTATTTACTATCAAAAATTTTTCAATAAAATTAATGTGAGTGTAGCAAGGTACACATGAAAAACGAACACCTTACAATTTTTTATTATAATATTATTTAAACAGTAAATATATAAATAATTTAAAATATATATATATGCTTAGCCTTATAAAAAATATCAAATAGCTACAAATTAACAAACTTCATATAATAAGACTTACAAGAAAAGATGATTTGTCTTCTAGCCACTCTCATAAGAGTTATAAAATACTCTTAATGTTAAAAAATATATAAAAATTTATATTTTATGGTTATAAATTTTTAAGAATTCATATTAATTTTTATGATGACAATATGAAATAATAGTAAAGAGATAAAATTTCATATTATTTGATATCATTAATAATTATTTAAATTCAAAAAATTACTTAAAGTGAGAAGATAATTAAAAAATGGTATATTTATTATTTTAATAAAGACTTAATATTAAAAGCTGATGGTAAAATTATTTCTCAATTATTTAATTTTTATAAATTTTAGCAGGGGCAAACATTTATGTATTTATTTTAAAATATTAATTTATTTTTTTTAACTTTATTAAAAAATTTTATATTTTTATTATATTTCAAGATTTTTAAATTTTGTATTAATTATTTTTTTAAAAGTTTCATATAATCATAAAATTTTTTTATACTTATACTAATATTAATATTTACTAGTTTATTTGTCAACTCAAATATTTTTGAATATATTTTTTATTTTATAATAAAATGAATAATCTTACATTTATATTAGTAGAAATTTTAGTGTATGTTAATTTAATTTTTATAATATCGAAAAAAATTATTATACTTATGAATTAATTATGTAATGTTACTTTAATACAACTTTTAAAGTTTCTTAATTAAAAAGTTTAAAATATTTTTTGTATACTTTTTTTAAAAATTAATACATCATAAAAAAGTTATTTTAGTCCTTATTTATATAATTTTTTTTGTATTATCTATTTGTCTATTTATTTTTAATCTATTTTTTAATCTATCTATTTATCTATTTATCTATTTATCTATCTATTTATCTTTATATATGTTTTTGTATCATTTTGTCTATCTATTTTTCTACCTGTATGTCTATCTGTCTGTCTGTTTTATCACTATCTACCAGTCTATCTGTCTATCTATCTGTGTATCTACTATCTATCTATATTTTTTTGTGACTATTTATCCGTATATATATTTATCTATATATATATCTATCTGTCTATTAATCTGTCTAACTAGCTCTCTATCTATATGTCTAAATATCTTTATTTCTCACTGTCTATCTGTCTATCTATATATCTATTTAACTATCTATCTATCACTCAATCTAAATGTATTTCTATCTATCTTTCTATCTATTTTTGTATATGTCTATCTATTTGTTTGTCTATCTATCTTTGAATCAATCTTTCTATCTATATGTATGTATATCTATCTGTCAATTTGTCTGTCTATCTGCTTGTCTATCTGTTTGTGTATCTATCTTTCTATCTATCTGTCTATCTGTTTATCTATCTATCTATCTATCAATCTATCTATCTGTGTTTATATATGTGTCCATCTATTTGTTTATCTGATTATCTATCTATCTATCTATATGACTGTCTATCTGTCTATCATTTTATATATCTACCTATCTACCTAACTTTGTGTTAATTTGTCTGTCATTCTTTCTATCTATTTATCTGTCTATCTATATGTCTATTTTTATGTCTATCAATCTATCTATCTATTTGAATTGATATCTAACTCTTTATCTATATTAATATATATCTATTTATTTTTATTTCTATATGTCTATCTAATTATCTATCTATGTGACTATATATATGTTTATCTGATTATCTATCTATCTATCTATCTATATGACTGTCTATCTATCTATCATTTTATATATCTACCTATCTACCTAACTTTTTGTTAATTTGTCTGTCATTCTTTCTATCTATTTATCTGTCTATCTATATGTCTATTTTTATGTCTATCAATCTATCTATCTATTTGTATTGATATCTAATTCTTTATCTATATTAATATATATCTATTTATTTTTATTTCTATATGTCTATCTAATTATCTATCTATGTGACTATCTATATGTTTATCTGATTATCTATCTATCTATCTATATGAAAATCTATCTGTCTATCTTTTTATCGATCTATCGATCTACCTGACTTTGTGTCAATTTGTCTGTCAATCTTTCTATCTATTTGTCTATATATCTATATGTTTATTTTTATGTCTATCTATATGTATATCTGTCTATCTATTTATCAATTTGTCTATCTATCTATCTAACTATTTGTATTGATATCTAACTTTATAAGTATATTTCTATATATCTATTTATTTGCATTTCTATTTGTCTATCTATATATCTATCTATGTGTTTATCTATGTGTCTATCTATATGTGTATCTATATATTTATATATCTATATATCTATCTTTCTTTCTATCGATCTATCTATCTATTTATCTATCTATCTATCAAATTATATATGTGTCTATCTATCTATCTATTTATCTTTTATCAATATATCTATTATTATTATTATTATTTGTATACCTATCCATCTATCTATCTCTCTATCTATCTTTGTATCTATGTATCTATTTATCTATCTGTTTAACTATTTGTCTAACTCTCTAATAATTTTTCTATCAATATATCTATCTTTCTATCTATCTATCAGTCGATCTCTCTATCTATATATCAATCAATATATCTGTATATTTATATGTTTATATATCTATCTATATATTAATCAATCTTTATATCTGTATATTTATTTTTCTATCTTTTTATCTATCTATCTATCTATTTGTTTATCTATCTTTTTATCTATTTATCTAATTATCTATCTATCTATATATCAATCGATCTATATGTCTATAAATTAATCTATCTGTCTATCTATCTATCTATCTATCTTTCTATATATATGTCTATCTATCTGTCAATCTATAAATCTATCTATCTACCTGACTTTCTAATAATCTATCTATTTATCTATCGATCTATCTTTCAATCTATCTGTCAATATATGTGTTTATCTATATATCTATCTATATATCTATTTATTAATTTATTTGGCTATCAATATATCTATTAATTTATCTACCAATTTGTCTATCAATCTATTTATAAATCTATCTATAATGTATCAATTAATCTATCGATCAACCAGACTATCTATCTCCATATTTTTTTTATCTATCAATCAATATGTCTACCTATCTTTCTAACTATTTATATATTTATCTATCTGTTTATCTTTTTGTCTATTTATCTATCCATCTATCGATCTATATATCTGTCTATTTATCTGTCTATCTTTCTCTCTTTCTATCTTTCTATCTAACTATCCTTCTATCAATATATCTATATATGTTTCTATATGTCTATTTAACTATCTATCAATCTATCTATCTGTCTATCTCTCTGTCATCTTTCTATCTAACTATTTTACTATCTATCTGTCAATCTATTTGTCTATCTATCTGTCTAACTATCTATTTGTCTATCTATCTATCTATCTATCTTACTATCTATCTATTTGTTTATCTATCTATCTAACTAACTATCTATAAATCTATCTATCAATCTATCTATCTTTTTGTACATCTATTTGTCTAACTAACTATCTATCTATCTATATATCTTAATATGTCTATGTGTCTATCATTCAATCAATTAATCTATCTATATCTTTATCTATCTATTAATCTATCTGCCTATCAATAAATTTCTCCATCTATTTATTTGTCTATCTATCTATCTTTCTCTCTAAATATTTGTCTAAATATTTTTCTATCTATCTAATTATATATTTTCTATCAATCTGATAATATATCTATCAATTTATTTTTTATATCTAATTGCCTTTCAATCTATATATATATATATATATCTAATTATCTATCTATTTATCTATATATCTATCTATTTGTCTATCTATCTCTATATCTATCTATCTATATATCTATCTATCTATATGTCTATATATCTTTCTATCTATATGTCTTTCTATTTTTCTATCTTATTTGGCTATCTTCATATCTTTCTTTCTATCTTTCAATCTATCTATTAATCTATCTATCTATTTGTCTATATATCTATCAATCTATTTGTCTATCAACAAATTTATCTATCTATCTTTTTATCTATCAATATATCTTTTTTTTCATCTATATGTTTATCTATCTATCTATATATCAATCTGCATATTCATGTCTATCTAACTATCCTTCTACCTATTTATCTATCTATCTGTTTGTCTATCTTTCTATATATATATATATATCTATATGTATATCAATCTGTTTATCTATCTTTCTATCAATCATTCTATCAATCAATTTATCAATCTAATTATAAATTTGTCTTAAAATATGTCTATCAATCTATCTATTATTCTAATTAACAATCTATCTATAAATCTATTATTCTAACTATATACCTATCTATCTATCTATCTGCTTATCTATCAATATATGTATCTACCTATATATATATATATCGATCTATCTGACTGTCTATTTATTCATCTATCTATCTATGTATCTATCTATCTATCTTTCTATCTATCTATATAACTATCTATTTGTCTATTTATTTATCTATCTATCCATCCATATATCTATCTATCTATCCGTCTTCCTATTTATTTATCTATCTATCTATGAGTCTTTTTAATTGACTTTTTATTTGACTATTTATTATCTGTCTATATGCGTGTCTATCTGTCTTTCTATCTGTCTATCTATAATTTTATTTATCAGTCTATCTATCTTTCCATCTATCTATATATTTATCTCTCTGTATTTCTATATGTCTATTTAACTTTCTATCTGTTTATATATCTCTTTGTCTATTTGTCTATTTATCAGTCTATCTACTTATCTTACTATATATCGGTCTATCTTTTATTATATTTATTTGTGTATCTATATTTCTATCTATTTGTTTATCTACCTGTATATTTATTTGTGTATCTATTTGTCAATCGATTTGCCTATCTATCTATCTAATTATATATATATTTATTTATTTATCTATCTGACTATATATCTATTTATATGTCTATCAATCTATATGTGTATCTATATATTTGTCAATATGTCAATCTATCAATCTATTTATCTATTTATCTATCTACCAATCTATCTATCTTTCTATCTATCTTTTTCTTTATCTTTCCATTAGTCTATCAATCTATAAGTCTATATATCTATATTGTTGTATATCCATCTATCTATCTATCCATCAATTTGTCTGTCAATCTATATATTTGTCTATCTATCTATTTGTCAAACTATCTATATGTTTGTCTAATTATCTTTATATCTGTATATATGTCTAACTTTCTATTTATCTAATTATCTATCTATCTATGTATCTATTTATCTCTCTATCAATCTGTCAATCTAGTTATCTATATATTTGTTTATCTTTGTATCTGTCTAATTCACTAACTAACTAACAATATATCTATCTATATGTCTATTTGTCTATCTGTCTATATATCTATCTATATGTCTATCTATCTATTTATGTATCTATCTATTTGTCAATCTATTTATCTATCAATCTATTTGTCTATCTATCTATCTATCTACAAATCTATATATCTTTCTATCTATTTATCTATTTATCTCTATATCTATTTATTAATCTATCAATCTATAAGTCTATGAATTTATCCATCTATCTATCTATCTATTTATATATTTGTCTATCTATCTATTTGTATAGCTATCTATATGTCTATCTCATTATCTATATATCTATATATATGTCTAACTTTCTATTTGTATTTTGTGTCTATCTGTCTATGTATCTATTTGTCTATCTATCAATATGTTAATTTATCAATCTATCTATATGTTTATATTTCTATCTACTAATTTACTAACTAACTAAAGATATATCTATCTATCTATTGGTCTATTTCTCTATCTATCTGTCTGTCTGCCTGTCTACCTAATTATTTGTCTATCTATCTATATATCTACCTATGTATCTATTTGCTTATCAATTTAAATATCTATCTATCTGTTTGCCTGTATGTCAATCAATCTATCTATTTATCTATCTATATGTCTATCTATATGTCTTTCTGTATATCTCTCTATTTTTTTATATATCAATTTGTTGACTTATATATTTGTATATCTATCTGTCTATCAATCTTCAATTTAAAAATCTATCTATAGGGCTATCTGTCTATCTATCTATTTGTCTAACTATCAAATTTTATATCTATCTATTTATCTGTCTATCTATCAAACTATCTAGTTGTTTATTAATGTAATCATCTATCTCTCTATATGTCTATTTTTATCTATCTATCTTATGTTTGTTTATCTATCTAACAATCTATTTATAAATATATCTATCTATGTATAATTCTATTTTTTTGTCTGTCTCTTTTTTATCGGTCTATGTTTTTTATGTGTTTATCTATTAATCTATTTATTTATCTATCTATCTATCTATCTATCTATCTGTCTATCTATCTATCTATCAGTCTATGTATCTATCTATTTGTATATCTATATACCTATCTATTTGTCTATTTGTCTGCTTATCTATCTATCCTTCTATTTGTATATCTATAAATCTAACTATATATCTATCTTTGAATCTGTATATCTGTCTATCTGTCTATCTATCTATCTATCAGCATATCAATATATCTATCTATCCATGATTCTTCATATCTTAATGTGTATCTGTCTATATGTTTATCTCTCTATCTCTTTATGTATCCATTATTTGTTTATCTATATATCTATATATCTATCTGCATATCTATCTTTCTATATATCTTACTTTCTATCTATCTAAATATTTTATTGTTTATATATTTATCTATATATTTGTGTATATATCTATATATCTATATATCTCTCTCTATATCTACCTATCTTCTTATATGACTATTTATTTATCTATCTGTCTATCTATCTATATTTTTATCTAACTATCTATCTATTAATCTATTTGACTATCTGTCTGTCTATCTATATGTATATAAATCTTTCTAACTAAATATATATCTATTTTCATATCTTTCTTTCTATTGATCTACATTTCTATATATCTACCTATCTATCTATTTTTATATATGTCTAAGTTTAAATCTATATATCTATGTAACTATCTATCTTTCTATCTATTTATCTATCTAACTATCTAACTATCTTTATGTCTATGAGTCTATCAATCTATCATGCAATCAATCATTCTATCTATCTATCTATCTATATATCTGTCTATTTGTCTAACTATCTATTTCTATATAAATCTTTCTAATTATATATTTACATATCAACTATTTATTAGTCTATTAGTCCATCAGTCTATTAGTTTATAAGTATAAATGTCTCCTTATTTATCTACCTAGTTTTCTATCTGTCTATCTATCTATCTTTTTATCTATCTATCAATTTACTAATCTGTCTATCTATTTATCTATCTATTAACTTTTCATTAATCAATCTATCTAACTATTTGTCTATTTTTCTATAGGTCTATCTTTCTTTCTTTCTATATCTCAATTTGTTTATCTATATATCTATTTATGTGTCTATCTATCTAAATCTCTAACTAACTATTTGTCTGTCTATTTATTTATCTGTCTAACTATCTAACTATCTATTTTTCTATTAGTCTATAAGACTTTCTATCTATCTGATTATCTTTATATGTGTTTATATGTATCTATCTATCTTATTATCTTTATATGTGTTTATATGTCTATCTATCTATTTATCTATATATCTATTTGTGTATCTTAATATATATCTTTATATTTGTATATCTATCTATCTTTTTATCTATCTATATATGTATTTATCTATATATCTATATATTAGTCTATATGACTATATGTCAATCTCT
>JAREIK010008823.1:0-18322 GCA_029783825.1 Sapria himalayana
CTCCTTTCGGTATGCGTTGCGAACACTTTCATTTTGAGCGTCTCACCTTCTATATAGAAGCGAAACTCGAACGGATAGAGCAGATGGTCCACTACATAACTTTGTCTTTTTCATTACTTCCATGGTCGTGCTTCGTGGCACGGCAGCACCCGTACTCTTGAAATGGTTTGTCAGTAGAGATGTTCCCATAGGTGCCCCTTCTTTCAATGGTACTCTAATTCCTATCCTATCTCGTCATTTCCTCTTTTGGTCTATCTACATTCCAGGAAATTCATACGCTCAATAGACGAAGCAAAAAGTGGAGTCTTGGTCAGAGCAAGCCGCCCTATTCTATTACCAGACATAATTGGGAGAAGCTCACCCGAAACTCGAGCTAGAAAGGCCTTCTTTCGTTTCGTTCCCGTTCTTCATTTCCTTCTTCTCGAATCCAAGGGGGACTTCTCCTATTTCGAATCTTTCTGCGGTGTGCTCTGTTTACTATTCTTTCGTACTTTCTTCTCTTTACCACGCGAGAGGTCAGCGAAGCGTGAGCGGGCGCGGAGAAGGAAAGGCCAAGCACTTCGGCTAACGGGAATGAGCAACGACGAATGACAAGATGAGGTGCCTGGGGCACCTCCATTTCGATTTCGAAATAAGGTTCGAAGGTTTTGGGCCTTAGCTTTCCCCCCTTCGTCGGCGGTGCTTGTGTGGAGGGTGTGCCACCAGAAATCGGGCTTGAAGTTCTCGCCTTACCAACGAGCCGACGCTGAGGGCTGTTGGTCACGACTACTACCAAAAAGCTCAAATGAAGATGAAGATTTCACATGGAGGAGTGTGCATCTGTATGTGGGTGTTCTTCTGTCGTGCGACCCGGCGGCTTATGTGCGACCTGTGGCCCACGCCTCCTCTTTGTTCAGGGGGGCGGCGTGAACTCTGATTCGATCCGGGTCTTCAATCCCGCCGCTGAGAT
Organism: Sapria himalayana; assembly: GCA_029783825.1. NCBI lineage: Eukaryota > Viridiplantae > Streptophyta > Magnoliopsida > Malpighiales > Rafflesiaceae > Sapria > Sapria himalayana. Next base: position 950 of record JAREIK010008823.1, read on the forward strand.
GCTCAGTTGATCCTAACCTTGATAGGAAGATGGCTTCTTCAAGAATTCGTGCATAAGGTTCAGGAACTTTGGATGAACTAATGCGAATGGGTGTAAGCTTCGCTGCTCGGAAACACCCAGTGCTGACCACACTGAGAGACACGAAAGCGCAGGTAACGCAGTTGGCGAAGTGGCGTTAAGCATCCCTAGCGGTACGAAAAGAGAGGTCGTGATGATATCATCTACGTCCGTACCGCTCCTCGTGGAGTAGATCCCACATCCAACCAAGTCTTTGACCAGGGAACGGGAGAATTCCCACTACCGCTGGCAGGCCAGCCGGGCCGTGAGCGCGGTGGGAACGGACTTCCCAAAAAGCCGGCCCCGGGCCAGTTCCGGCAATCAAACGGATGCGCCGTTGTTCTTCTTAGATAGATTCTTGAAGAAGCTACACAAGCTTGGGGTCAGTCGATAATGAAGGGACGGCCCTCACTCATGTTGTAAGCCCACTTCTTGGGTTGCGGCGGATAAAGAGCGGACGTGGGAATCGGGTCGGGGCGCAGCCTAACTCAGAGAGCCATTCCATTTAGGGCGATAATGAAATGTGGCTGGGCGGGAGCAGTCTGGTGTCCGAGCAAATTGGTCAGACGACTACTTCTGAGATATTCGATTAGTCTGAGCCGCCTATCCCGGACCCGGAAGGAATGGAATAGAAAGAACGCGAAGTTCCCCCTTCCTTCGTTTGTTGGGGGATTGTTTCAGAAGCAAGCTGATCCCCGCCCTTTTTTTGGGAGGATCAAGTTCAGCTGCTGGGTCTCCCCATCTCTCCAAAACTTCCCCCGGTCTTCGGCCCGAGCTGTATGAGGCAGAAACTCGTCTCACGTACGGTTCGGAGGCCGAGCCCCACCCCAGCAGTAATGGTGCGGCTTAGGTCACTAAGACAAAGAAGATACAGTTCACTCAACGATTGCCTTTGGGTTCCGAACTCCATATGGGAAGGAGCGTTGTTGTTTGCGAGGTCTCGATCATTTACATGGACCCACTTCTCATTCCATTTGTGGGAATTTGATGATCTATAAAACCCGTCCCCTAACGAGGCGTATCGGCTCATGTTTGAGGCATGCGTATGACTCACTTCGTGCCGACCCTGTTGCCAATAAGCAAATTTTCCGGCCTCATATGAGAATGGAAAAACTTGGAGCATTTTCTGCATCGGTGGATGACAGACTCGCAAACATAAGTAGTTTATGGTTTGACCAGGTTCCCAGACAAAGATACTTCGAGAAAACGACGAGCCGACTGAAGTGCTATACCTAAAAATCTATTACGGATCATATGCTTCGATGGAAAAATGGAAGTTCAGGAAACACAGTCCGGCTGGTATACCACCATAGGAAACTGCCCTTTTCTTTTGTTATTCGGATAGGATTGATGTGGGCTTCGTTAGGGGCTCGCGTAGTTTTTTAGTCAGCTCCAAAAAGGATACGTTGCGCTTTGGCATCGGAGGAAAGTTCCGTTGGATTTCATAATTGCATATAAAAGACGGTCAACGTCGTGGCGCGGCGCGTCGACTGGGCACTTCAGGACGGGGCCGGCCGGCGGGCGATAACCCCTCAAAGTAATTCACAGTAAAACATGCCTGATCTCACTCCAACTCAGCCTATAAGCCTATATGTGCTTGGTCTTTTAAAAAGCTTTTTGTTGAACCAACGACCGCTCAGACTCAGAGTGATTAGGAAAGCTTTCCCCTGACTGAACCCAACGACTCTCGAGTCTTTCAATAGAAAGAGTAAAGCCCTTAAGGCGATTGTCTCTGTCTTAAGATCAGAGTCGTCCGCTTCCTTGAGTCGCGTGCTTTGAGATTGGTTCGAAAAGAGATCGACCTTCAATTTCAATGAAAAATGAGAGTGTTCCCCAACATTTTGTAGTCCCTCATGACTCGTTGAGGCCGGTTTACTTGGTTCAGTAGTTCCTTCTCTCCTCAAGACCCGCGGAGAGAGAAAATAACATCATCATGGCAAGTACTCCGGTTAGTGAGTAGCCGCCCCCACCTGTAAGCCCGAACTCGTAATCAAACTGGATGTCTTTGTTCGAAAGTTAGTCAGGTTCTTTGCATCACCTGCTCTTGACAGTTTCAGGGAGAATGATCACACTAAACAAACAAAGCGTCAGCTCAGCCCCGAAGCGTGAGGGATGGAGTAGCTCAGCCCTATACAAGAATTCAAGGAGAGAACTGAGTTCGTCCTAGGCGTAGGCTCCATCTCCACTTAGGCTTCATGTTTTTAGACCACACGGTCACGCCTGATCCGAAACCGACGACAAGAGACTGACTGTGGAGTGGCCCTGCACCTTTATTGTGAAGAAGCGGAATCGGGGACTTGCCAAGAATCTGTAACTGAGTACGGGAGGAAAGACTCCTTTTACAAAAAAGCGCTAGACAGAGATTCTTCCAAGGTTACGGTTACAAGGATCCCTTTTATTAGTCGTATCGGAGATGGGGATAGTCATACGGTTTAATGCCAAACGAAACTCCCCATTGTCTCTTCCTTCTCTCTTTGAATCCTGGGTTAGGACGAGCCCTTTTAATATGTGGCTATTTGAGGAAAATGTGCCATTTGTTATAACATGAACCCGCTACCAACCAACAGACTGATTTGATTGTTTGAAGTCAAAGAAAAAGAAAAGAAGCAAGAGATAAGACAGAAGCGAAGCAACATTTTAGAGTAGATTGTAAGTGGTGGTACCGTTAGAGAATGAATGTCAGAGTTCCCACGAAAGACAAGGTTGATAGTAAGTAGGGAGAGAGATGAAGAGTTTCAGTTTAAATGCAAATAATTAGCGACTTGGCGCTGTCAGTACCATGGAGGTATGTAGGGTAGAGGAAGACTTTTCACATAGCTGGAAAAAACAACAAAAACGACATATTGGTGCGGAGTTAGATCTCTCTTTTCCCGTCCCGCAATTTATTGACTAAAAGTCAAAGGATGATGAGCAGCAAGTCAGGCGCAGGGCAAAAGCATATTCCGATGCCCAACCGAAATTCATCTTCATAAAAAAGGTAAGGTCGGACCTAAAATTGGAAGTGTGAACTAGGAGTCCTATTCATCCAATCAATGACTTGGCATGTATGTGTTCGAGAGGTAGAAAACACAACCTCTGCGGCTGGATTTAGATTCTGAACCAACGTCCATCCAGAAATCAGTGTTCGTAAAGTAAAGACTCTTGGACAAATCGATTCTCAGACTGTTTTATAGAACTAACAGCCAATGCAATGCGCATTCGTTCATGAAATCTCTTGTTCTTTGGCCTGTACTTGTAGCCCACGTGTGAACTCTTTAGCATGTCCGCTTTCGATTCAAGATCTTTAACCGGACAATTCTGCATGGAATGCAGCTCTTTCTGAGGATAGCTTATGTTAGTTAGCTAGGCCACCTGCCTGAGAAGGCTTTCCATCCGAACTCAATGCCTTAAGCAGTCCTTTTCCTTTTTGTGGTCTGATCTTGATCTGAGACTTCCATCACCTTTAGGATATTAAAAAAAAAAAAGAAAGATAATACAAAAGAAAAGTAGCTCTCCCACGAGAAAGATAATCTCCTTTGTCTAGACGTACACATGGTCTGGTTAGGACTCAATGTACAGTAAACAAGGGATAGAGGACTAAGCGGCTACCAGCGGAGGAAAAAAGACCCGGCAAGGTAGATCTCTGTACATGGCATCTGGTGAGGACGAGTAGGTGTAGCAGGAGGTCAGTTATGGCTGGCGTGCTGGATAGCTATTCCCTTACTTGTGTACCGGAAGCAGAATCAGAGCGGAGTCTAGTACTGCTCTTATGTGGGAAATTTACTTATTAAAGAAGAATGATGTAGGTAGACTAACTAGAAGTAGTAGGAGTTCCCGTCGAAGGGCAAATGATTCATTTTAGGACCGATACCAAGTGACAGCGAGCTAGCTGTTGGTGCTATAAGAGTCAGTCCGTTGGTCAGGAGTCGTCTTCTTGCTCACAGTTGATTTCATTTGCTGGTATCATAGCATAGATAAAGAAGTAGTGGATCCTGTTTAACGGAGTTCTATGTCTGGCTTTCGGTTTACCTTGGTTTCGGTGAAAGAGATAGAATCTAGATGAGCAACTCCCTAGGCGGAGTCTCTACTCTGGTAAGTACAAGGCCCAAGGAAAGGAACGAGGGGAAGAATCGACAAGGATACATCGTGAATGAAAAAAAAAGCGTGACGAGAATTCTCAACTCGAGATGTTAGAAGGTGCAAAATCAATGGGTGCCGGAGCTTAACGCCTATCCACAGTGACGTTGTTAGCTGTTAGTTACCGCTTTCGAGTTGTAGTAGTTACAGCTATGGAATGGCTCCATCCATGTTGAAGATGGAAACATCTTTAGAATGCCCGTTTGTGTTCAGTGAAAGAAAGTGAGACTGTAGGCAGGAATCTCCTCAACGAGCTGGAGTAGCGAACGGGAACAATGGCCCTACCCTAGGTCAATCTCTTTACGGGACTCCTCTAGAGGAACTGGTTTGGCTTGTGCTTCAAAAAGCATTCTGACTCTGGAATTCATTGAAACAATTCATGTTTTTTTCTCGGCATAGCCCTAACGAGTGAACTTCCTTACCTTCGTTGGACTGACCTTTGGAAACTTCCCATGAAGTAGTGCTTCTTCTTTGCTAAGAGAAGGTCAACCTGCAAACAAGCATTCGAGCCACTGTCTCTCAAGCTCTTCTGAGCCCTTTTCATGTGCAGGGATTAGGTTCCTATTCGTCTACCTATGCTTTTATATGTCATGTCAGTTCTTTTCCTTTCCTTTAGCACAATACCTTCTGTCAAATAAAAGAAGCCCTTGCCCTTCGAGCAGCCTATTCACTATTCACTATTCAATAGTCAATAGCAATAGAAAGTCCCACACCTATCGCAAAGACAGCAAACGTAGGCTCGAAAGCCGGATGTGCGCTAGCGCGCAACTTCCATTTTATCGCTGAGTAAATAGCACTAGATTCAAGGGATGCCTATTTGTCCACATCACCAGTCAAGTCAAAAATAAGGAGTACTTTTTCTGAAGTTTACAAGTCTAAATTGAGCGTTTTCCCCAATTCAATTCCTTTTGTCTTTTAGGAAGGAGGTAACCAAATCTAGCTCTGGCTTTCAAGCGTGAACCAGGTCTTGGATTCGGCATTGGTTGGGCATGGCATTCGATTAGGAAGGGGCCTAAGCTAAGCCCTGAAATTGAATGCTTTACTCTCTTTGGGTTTAGGAAGAGAAAAGCACTGTTTAGCTTAGTTAGCTTAGATCATCTTTGAGATGAAATGCGGAAAGTCCTAATCAAAGGCGAAAGGCGCCATCCAAGCAAAGTGGGAATACCAGCAAGATCCGACCAACAATCGAGGTCATACCCGGATCAAGGCTTTAAGAAGAAAGCCAGGCTCAAGGGCCCCTCTCTGTCATATTGTCAAGCCAAAGAAGAGAGAGAGAAAGCCTAGCCTTCAAGCAAGCCTGCTTCACTTCACCTTCCTTCCGTACCTGAGTCTTAGGCAGCCAGTGACTCGAGGTATTCTGGAGTAAATCACTCTCGGGTAATTCAATGGTTCAGCTCTGGTTCAATGGTATCTGGGGTAGATCTCTTATCTGTTGTTCACGATCCGTGTTTCATGTTTTCAGGCATACCCGGTCTTTTCTCTTTCAGTTGCTGCTCCGGGGAAAGAAGTTTCATTGGGGAAGGTGGTATCTATAGTTGATCACTTCAGCTTTTAGCTAAAGGACTTATCTTTGCTTTAACTTAGCCCGAGTAAGGCCGACTTAAATAAAGATAACTAGGTGCCAAGACCTTTACTATAGAACCCTTTTCTTCTCTCTGGGAATCATAGCCTAGGGTGGAGACTTTTCCTTCGTATCCTAGTTCTTGGCACTGGGAAGAGTCTCTATAACCTATAGGGTAAGGAGCAATAGACGGAATTCGCCCTAGTAACCGTTAGGCTAGGCTCATTAGACGTAGACGGAATTAGTCTGGTATGGCTGAAGAAGGGTTTTAATCAGTTTCCTTTTGGAAGGTCAATAAAAAAGAAAACACCTTTCTAAGATGTGAAAATAGCTTGCTTTCCTTGGCAAAAGGGGGAAGGGAGGGTTTTTTCAAATGCTTTTTATTGAGTCAGATGTGGCATTGCTGATTCGAGAAAAGTTGCCCTTCGACAATAGATAAATAGAGGCAACAAAGCCACCCTACTTAGATCCCGGATCGCGTTATTGGATTAGCGGCGCCACAAGACAAATTAGTCGTACCATTATCAGAGGCAATGGCCTTCGCCTACGTCAAAGACAGCCGTCGTCCTACTAACATGTCTTCTGCTGGGATTGGGCTGTTCTGGTGGTATCTTCTGCCAGAAGCCCATATTGGTTTCACACCCACGGCTTGTGCCTCACCTGAGTGCGCTCGTGCCAATTAAGGAAGCACGCACAATCCACTGAGGTCTCTGGGCTTCCCGTTGTATTCATCCAAATCAGATTCAGATCAATGAGCAAGTTATGGGACACGTTCACGAAAACGGAAGTCTTTCGATCCCATGCAGTCAATGGCCAATGGGTGTGCTTAAGATTGGTGGCAACCCGAAGACCTTTCACACACTACCAGGCTTTGCCAAACACCTTTCTTTCAAAAGAAACAGGGTAAACTAGCAAAAGTCCAGGAACAGCTAAAAGGCTTGAAGAGGACAGTGGCTCGAAACATTAAGAGGAAATAGAAAAGAGGTCCTCAACCCTATGATCCTTAGATTTGGAAGGAATGATGGGGCCCACATCAAAAAGTAGTTGAACCTACATAGCGAAAAGGGGGATCCCTTACGCACGTGAAATGCCCATCGCCTAATGTGCTGAAGTGGCTCAGATGACAGACTCTTCCCAAGGAGCCTTACTGATCACGCTATGGAATGGTACTTAACTCTTTGCCCCCCTTGTCGAAAAGTGCTTTATAACGCTTCTCAGCTATCACAAGGAAATGTTGATTCAATCGACCTGGAAACACAATCCTGGTTAGAGCTTTTCATCATACCCAGCGAGGTTGAAGTCCTTTACCTCAATAACCCATCTATCTTCCATTTTGTTCCGTTACTCTGGGCTATATCTAATAGTAAACCTAGGCTTTCAGCAGACAACATCCTATACATCCGAATCGAAGAAGTGGAGAATCCGCTGATGAGAAGAAGGCCTTGTCCCCTGTGGGTGGTGGCCAGGCGAAAGGACCGACCCGGGAATGTCTAGGAGAAAGCACTTCCTAACAGAGCAGTCTAATGTTGTATTCGGCGTAGGAGGTGATACAACATCTCTTGCGACCTGCCTAGAGGCGAGATCAGATCACCTCCTCAACTCAAATAAAGGTGACGAAAACCGGCAAGTAGTAGGAAAGGCGCTTCTAGGCAACCCCGCTTTCAAAGGAGACAGCTTATTAGATCCGAACCCCGGTAAGAATCTTCAAAGTGGAGTCATTCCTTGTCCCATTCTATAGTGCCTCTGGTCATTCTAGTAGAAGGCGTTTACTGTCCCTACTTTCAGATTCCCTGAATGAAACTCAAGGACACCTGTAACAAACAACAATAGGGTAGGGGTTTAAAACAAAAAAAGAATGGGATGACTAGTGCTGGTTCCTTTTATTAACTAGTTATATACGCTTTTTTCTGATCTAAAGCAGATAGATTGAATCGCACGAGGTTCGGGAAAATGTCTTGTACCATTTAAATAGGGTCCATGTAGTAGTCTTATGCGAGGGTCTCCTTTTGTCTGATTGCGACGATGAAATGGTAAAGAGATGTCGAAATGGTGAGAAAGCTCACAATCCATAAGTTTGCCCGTTTGGAGATGTTGAACTATCGTTAGTACAATTGCGGAGACTTTCGTCGCTTTGTTCCTGCCTGGCTCACTAGTCAGACCCCAAAAGGGATATGTGCGTCTTGTTCGGATGGGTAAGTTTGAGCTTTTATGAATTGAGTCTTGGTCTCTGGGCTCCGAGTACTAGGTGATATGGGATTGCTAAACAATCCAGTTCTATAACCTCCTTTCTGCTCCCATTGGCGGCTCCACTTCGCTTTTGTCCAATGATTCCTTCTAACATAACAGGGCATTCGTGAACAAGCCCTGCTAACAGCTCTTTGTCCGACGATCCGGGAACAAAGGTCTTCGCTCCTGTCTCGTGATTCACTGTGCATCTGAGATGAATGAAAGAGGGGAATTTGGGATTCAAAAGTTTCTATTCTATATTCCAAGGTGCGAAGGGCAAAGGAGACAGAGGAAAGAAAAAGCTGCTTGAGAAGGACGCTCTTCTTACCGGAAGTGACCTTTTTAGTAAGAGTACAAGCAGGAAAGGAGTCAATAGACTGTTACCCTGCAAGATCCTATGAATCAAGTAAGGAGAGAGATGAAGCTATTCGAACTTTCGGCACATCAAGGAGGGGTTTGAATTCGCGAGTGCTAATTCGGCAACTGCATACGCAAAGAAGTTCTGACTGCAAAGCTAATACAATAAAGGAAGGTGCGGGGAATGGTTCTGGTCTCTTGCCCAAGAAAGGGCTATGCGCAATAGGGAGAGCTCTTTCCGGCAAATGTGCTGCTGATTCCATAGCTGCCTGCTCTTCCGCTTACTCATGGTTGAAAATCGGATCTCAGATAGGCATTCAAAAAGATGTCAATTGAGCTAATCAAGTGCCACAGCTTCTTCACTTCAATAGCAGGGGATGCGAAAACCGCTGGGATAAGGTCGAAGACTTAAGATCTTGCCATCTGTAGTTGGATTCTCGACCAGCCTTTTCTTGTCTAAGACAATTTGGATTCTCATAGTTCTTTTCACAAGAAACACATATATAGTGGAGGACGAAGGGAAGCTAGGTTCCTACATTCTGCTCTCAAAGGCATTCCTTTTCAGTCTTCTTTTTCTTTATACAGTTGGGTGGTAAAACATAATCCTCATCCTCGTTGACAACATGAATTCGTACGCAAGATACCGAATTGGATTCCTAATTCATAGATTGGAATTGATGAATCAAAGACGCAATAGGAGTAGGGAAAATATCCAAAGTACGTTCACCAGTCACCAGATAGAGGGAACTTTCTATTCATCCAATCCAGGTCGATACGGGGCCCTACTGGCGGATGCCAAGGACCAGTCGTAGCATCAGTAGCGGCATTTTCTTTCCTCTCTTTCTTTTTCAATTCTCCCCCAAGCGTACTAAAGGGTGGTGGGTCTTGCAGTCAAGCCTTTGCACTCGAGGGCCAATCTCCGCTTGAAACCTATCAAAAAGGACTAAGGAAGCGAATCCAAGCCCTTGTCAATCTGCACCTCCGGTAACCGGAACAAGCAGCAGCGTAAGAGGGGCGGTTAAGCAATATCCGATTTAGTGGGGCAGGAGGCTCCCATGAGGCAGAGAAGAATGTTTTGCTAATCCGAGTGCTCGGCAAATCATTCATTTATTATATAAAGAGACTTGAAGCTTATCCATCTTGGGCTGGGCTCCTCATCTTTCTTTATACCAGGTATTCCTTAAAGCCTACGATTACCAAGAGTCTCATTCAGTGCTTTCGGACTTAGTCCTTCAATCACCCTCGGACGCTCACACTGTGTCGTTGACACGTATGATTCAGTTACGCTTGTTGAAACTTATGAGTATAGTAAATGAAAAGAACGAATTAACGTGAATGTCCTTGGGTGGTCTCTTCACTGCAAGCTTTTTATGCTAATGGAAAGCGTAGGTACGTAATCGCCCACTGGAAGACTTGGACTTGTAAGGCTAGCAGACCGGAAAAGAGAGGTCCGAAATGGAAAGCGGATGGATAGGATGGCCTACTACATTTCGCACTTTACACGATGGATTGACCACTACCTGGACGACTGAAAAACTAGACGGATTGGTTACCGAATGAAGAGACAGAGCTTTGACATCCTCAAGTCACCCACGCACGCTAGCAACTTCACTCGCAAAAGAGAAAGCAATTCTTTGCTTCGGTAAAGCAGCTCACTCACATAACAAAGAAAAAAGGAGTACTTGAGCCGGGGAAAGCGATAGAAAGGAGAAAGTAAATGGCCCTTTAGCCGACTAATCCGACTAAGCAATAGCTACGACCACAAGAAAAGAAAGAAAATTAGATCTGAATCTCGCTCCTCACTCAAAGGCTCAAACTCACTTAATCTACTCTCCGAACCAAACAAAAGGCTCCGTCCCTACTGCCAGCCGATTCATCCTTGTCTATTTCCTGGCAAGTCGATGAGAGGCGTATGGATCCTCCGATCGACCCTTTTTCATGGTCGTGTTTTTACGTAATGAGGTCTGATGAGCTCTCTTTTTCTGCAAAGATGGGCAGGTCGAGGAAGGCACGGAGAGTCAGATTCGACACTCGCCCGGCTAAAAATACCTGCACTATGCCTAAAACATCCTGGCCCAAGGCTTGCCTACGGTCCAATTGAAGCGGAGTCCATAACATCAGTCCTTCAACTAGCGCGAGTTACTAGCCAATCCAACTAGGAAGGCTACTACTAAGTAGCTTGGGCCTGGTCACCTTTCTAAGCTTTTTCCCATCTTTGCCTGTGGAAGTGTTCGTATCCCCATCCCATTGTATCCAGGGACAAGGGCTCGTATTCACCAAGTTGCTCAAGTAGATTGAGTAGCAGAAGCGGCTGTAGCTTTTACCAGTTGTACCTATTCCAATTGGTTAGCTGAAGCAATGGGGGGTACCTATCCAACTGTCTCTGCCGTGGACAGGTTCGGACGTGAGCGAAGGGAAGCTAGGTACTATGGTTCAATGGGTGAGGATGCTAGGTTACCTAGTTCTCAAATCGGGTATGGAACCGTCTCTCCCTCCTGCTGCAACCTTTGCCTCTATCTCTACTTCTGGGTCTCGATCTCGAATCAAACTTATGCCTAGCAAAGTAGGCTCGAAAGCCGGAGTGCGCTAGCGCGCACTTCCGTTTTATCGCTCCCGCCCAGTTATTGGGTTCGACTCGCATGTGTTAAGCATATAGCATTTCCGACTGTCTTCTAACTCCGACAGCTAGTTACTGATGAATCTGAGCTTGCTTTTGAATACAGTCCAAGTGGGACCTCCCTTGTTCTCGCATTCCTTGCCTTGGCCCGGCCCTTCAAAGGCTAGTCAGTCATCATTGCATTGGCTTTCTTTCTTATAGCTTTCTCCCAGGCTAGGAAATTCGATGAGTCATCGTAGGGGCTTCTTTCTTTTACTTCAAGCCCACCCAGATCGGAAAATTGCGTAGATTGAGATGCAGCTCTTTGATCTCCGCTTGGGTCAGCAGTTGAACTCGTTGCCGAAGACCTTGAAGCTGCTCTTGCTGACTTCCTTCCCGTCCCGTCAACTGGGGAAATGGGCTCCGATCCTCTTTATATTATATAGCTGTCTATTGAATAGAGGTCGGTGCCAGTGGAAGAATGGAATCAAGAATAAATTGAGCTGCTCCTTCTGCTTGTCGTTCGAGTGCTGGAAAAAACATATAGCCGCTGCTTCCATAAAAATAAAAGCTCATCTTATTCCTTAATCTGGTTCGCTTCGAGGGTTAGGATCAAGGGCAGGTCGAGTGGCTACGCTCCTTGGCAGTCCTAGTTGGGTTGAATTCACTGCTTGTCTCAGACCTTCTTCTCCCCTGTAGCCCGTTGGTGAGGAGTTGAGGGAAATTCAAGTCTTTTTCCTCGCCGGGGACTTCCGCTGCTTCTGGTCGCGCTCCGACTGTGCTGATTCGGGCATTCCTTCAATGCTGGGAGTATGAGAAAGCCCCGATTCGATCAGTTCCGTTGCCCAAATCGAATGTTCTACCTGACTCAATCCCCTTCTTAAGAAATGGCGGCATGGCTTACTAGTGATGATGCCCAGTCTCGGAACTTATATGATGAATCTGAGCCTGCTTCCTCAACTGCCTTTTCTTTTTCCACTTCTCTAAGGGACAGCCAGAGGACAATGGTGTGAAGGCCTTGTGTCCCCTTTTCCGAAAGTTGACAATTTCATTACTGTCCGAAGGAAGAATCTGAAGGCCGTCACTCTGTAGCCATGAGGTTATGAGTTCCCAAGTCCTGAGTTTCTTCTGCTCCAGCCGTAAACTCTATATTTGGCAGGTTGTCTAAATCTCTTTTCCCCGAGTCCCTCATTGAGCTGTTGCTCCCCGGGAACACGAAGATTATACATCAACCCTTACTATAAACTATACCAGTCTCATCTCTCTGCTCTAGGAGTCAAGATTAGGATTATTTACCCCGATCGTGTGTAACAAGAGATAGACTCAGTCTCTTACACACCGGAGTTTGAATTTCGGAATGGATGTCCCTTCTTCCTCACGTTGAAATCAGAGTGAATAGTGCGTAATCAATCTCCTGCCCTAGGAAGAGTTAATCCGAAGGGAGTTATTACGTGCTGTCACCGTAAAGCCGCCACGCACGCATGAAGTGCAGTTAGCTTTCTTTTCTAACTCTCACACCGGTTACGAAAGCAAGGGATATTCACTCAGCAGAAAGGGCTCCTCTGTTAAGAACCGATTCAGGGCATGCCCCTGAGACTAGTGCTACTCCCTGCCTTCCTTTGCCCATCTGAGATCGAATGAAAGGAGAGAAAGCGAAGGTTAGTAGTCATCAATTCAGCCGTCGAACCTTGACTTCCCTACGAAGCTTATTTATAGCTATACCTTGTAACCCAGGTTACGCTCTTTAGTTCACCCCGGTTCCTTCTATTTAGATTCTTTATTCAAACTTGACTGGGCGAGAACTCTTTATTCACCTTTCTTCTCTTCTCTTCAACCTTTGAGTAGACCATAGGCGGGACTGAGACTGGGCTTGCCCTACCGCTGCTCCAACCAAATTCTGGTGAATGAGCTAGTCTTGGCTTCCTGGGTTCACTAGAAATGCCATCTATCGCACTGGATTTCCCCACTTCACTATAAGTGAGCCACTTAGAGTTCCCTATTTCCCGGCTTTGATAGCTTGAAAGCTAAGGTGAAGATGGAATCTTAGCCAAGGACCCCACTAACCCGCCAAAAGATCTCATCCCCCTTCATCTTGACTGAGGAACATGAATTGGGTCTATCGTAGCTTAACTCCTTGGGGAAAGTTATCCAATAAATTCATTTCGTGGAATAGGAATAGCGGAATAGCTCATTTTAATGCCTATCCTCTGCCTATGCTCTAGCTACCTACTATGCTTGCTGCCATCTTTGCTCCAACCTTTACCTAACTGAAACTGGAAATTTTACCAAGAAGTCTGCCTTTGCCACAGGCTCTGCTGCGAGCTCCGGTACTCGAATTGCCTCGGATGTTGAAACAAGCTTTGAGCTCCAACTTCATCTAAGTAAACGAGGACAACTGGGTATGCAGTCAACTATTGTTGGTTCTGAATCAACGGGTGAACCCGCTACCTTACCTTTGCTTCTGGCTTTAATGCATGCGCTCGAACATGGACTCCATCTCGATCCACGCCTAGATTTGCCATTTAATTCGTGTTAGTCAGCTACATTCTTAAACTACTGCTACTTTTAACTCCCCCTCTGATCATTTACGGGGGAGTTCCTGCTGCTTTCTTTCATCTGTTGGGGGAGCAGAATGATCTTTACTCCTAACCACCCGTAGTGATAAGAAAAAGGAATACGCTTAACGGGCAGCTAGGAGTTTGGTATCCAACGAGTTCCTTCTTCCTTGAGCTAGGCTAGCTAGTTTGCAGTAATCGAGAAGTAAGCTACTTACCAAAGGATGGAATACAGTAAATAAACTATCTAGTCTAATGAGTTCTCGCTTTGAATAGATAGAATCTTGCCTCAGTCTGCTTGATGTCAATCTCGAAGTTAATCAGTAGATATAGAGAGTGTCGTCCTTCTATAATTAGAATAGGGCTATACTTTTATAGTACTTAGTAGCACCCATGAACTTACAATCAGATGAGTGCTCTTCAAATGGGTTAGGAACTCCCGACTTGGGCTCTAAGTGATACTAATAAGTGCAAGCAGAAGTGGGAGATTGAGGAGATAGGTAGATAGAACCAACCGTGATAGAGAATGAGATGCCCTTATATAGGTCTTCAATCCCAGGCCAGGTATTGGAGCTCAAGTCTAAGAGAGATTCACAAAACGTAGCTTTGTTGACTATGATATTACACAAAGAAAGGGTATATACGGGCCTGAGGGGCATTAAATCTCTTCTTTTGGAACTAGTAATTCAAATTCAGTTTAGGGAAAGAAGTCGACTCCGCTTAGGAAGATTAGAGGATGTAGTTTTTTAAAATGGAAAATCGGTATATACACTCCTCACTCCTCAGCCTTTGCTCTTGAAACTTTGGTAACATAAATTAGTCGATTAATTGCTGTCATATAGTACTTTATAATACTCTATCTTGTTCGCATCCTTCCCCTGGCTTAATCGGTTAGCCTCTCTTCATCCTTCTCTCTTTGTCCACACCAGCTGCTTATTACTTTCTTAGGTAAAGACGTATTCTCACCGGTCCGGGAAGACCAAGGGCAGAACCTTTTGAGGGAGTACAGGTGCGGGAGCATTAGGACTAATAAGGGTTCACTTGGAGTAGGCAGCTCAGTATTAGGATCGAAGGGACGGAGCTAACAATGGGGTTGCCCCTAGTTGTTGAATTTCCGTAGTAGGAGCAGTAATTACTAGCTCGACCTTAACTTAGGAAGAGGTCCGAGAAGCGACTAGAACTGAAAGAAAAAGAAGAGGAATGCCACTTAACGAATAGGAAGGTTTTTCCTTTTCCTTCCTTTTTCTTATCACTACGGGTATTCGACCGAAGCCAGTAAAGTTTCCACAACCTGAGGTGAGGGTGCATCACTTTTCACAAGAAAGGTTTGGAGACTATCCAAAGGGTGCTCCGTTCGTGCTGAACCGGAGACAATGAAAAAGGTCAATGGAAGCTTGAGTGCCGCGTGAAGCTAGTTCGAACTACAACCGATGCCGATTACAATACATCGGTTTGCAGCAATGTCGAAGCCCATATACAAAAATGAAAATAAATATATCGTAGCTTCCTGCCTCGCACCAGCCCTTGAATGAGAGCTCGCTTTCCCTAATTACCTTCTATCCCTCACGGAAACCATCTTATCTACGGGACGATTATGAAGAAGATGCCTTACCATTGTAGAAATAGGCCTTAGGTTTAACTGGTATGAAAGACCTGGGGAATCCTGGAAAAACAACTCTTTTGTCTTAACAAAAGTGGGCTACGAAACGAGTAAGACACGAGCGAGCAGTCTAGATTTCCCTCCATTCCTATCCCTTAGGGCATATTGACTATTCATTTATATGGAGCACCTTTCTATCTTTATATGGCATCGGAAAAAAAGTGCTGAGACAGCGATAGGGCGTTTAGGCAAACGTGTAGCTCCCCTTCCCTTGCGGTTATCTACCCTTCTTTCCTTCCTCTCTCACTATGCTTTATGCTGACTCGCTCGCTTTTGGTCTTTCTCCAGATGAGATTTAAGTCACTAGCTCCCGTTTCAGGTTTGCAGACCTAATTCCTATTCTATAGCAGAAAGTCAGAGTTAGAGAAGTCTCATATGAAAGAGATAAAGGATCGGATGTAAATGAAAGTCCCGCTGAGCAAGATAGGTAGGATCCCGGTTACTCGCTTGAAAGCGGCCTGAAGGCTTTCCCAAGGCTCACCCCCCTCACCGAGGGGCAGAAGCCCTGTGCGAGAAACAAAACATTCCGAAGTAACTTAGTGCGCAAAACTAGAAAGGAAATGAAAAAGTACGAAACCGAAGGGCAGCAGAATGTCGAATTGTATAATAAAAGTTAACCAACCCGCTTCCAAGAAAGTCATGCTGGAGAAAGATTCAAATAGAAAGATAAATTGGAATGTGTTCAGGGACAAGAACTAGCGACTGAACGAACGAGGGAAAGGCTTCAGATGAAAAGACCTTCTCTTTGTACCGGAGCAACAAGTATACAAGGGGGAAGATGGCAATCAAACTTAACGGGCGTGGCAACACTTTTTAGTATGTGTGTGGCCGGAGCGGAGCTTGATTCGGTTGAGGGGTCAGGACGTCTCGTCAATAGACGTAGCTCATGCTGTTTGATCGCCGTCACGAGATTTGTTTGCAGCTACTAGCTCATGAATCTCCTGCTTTCATTCCGTTTGAGAATCTTAATGCGATCTGAGAGCGGATCTCGGAATCCCCTGGTAGTGGTCGTTGGGTTGGTGAAATCCGATCTTTCGAAAGGCCAACCTAGACTCCATTCATTGGAAGAAGCTATGGAAGGTGCCTGATAAAGCTTCAGACTTCCTATCCCCATCTATCTAACGAGAAGAGGAGAATGAATGCAGCTCGACTGAAGAGTAGGAGCGGTCCTAGATGGAGCAAGCAGGATGATGAGGATCTTCTTTTCTATGCTCAAGGTGACGAAGGGAACCGCTTAAGCCGAATCTTGACGATTCTCCGCATGTGACTCCACTCCGCTTACGCCCGACCGGACCGGAAGCACCCTCCCTAAGTGGGTTGGCGACTTGGTGAAGCAAAACCCCTTCAAGCCTTGATCTTTCCTTACCAGAGGATGCCTCCCTCTCGGATACCCGTCGACGTGACTCTGACCTAGGTGGATGGCTATCCAATTGAATCGATAGTTTGCTTGATTTTTTTAATAATTCATAAGATATTGAGTTCGAACTCGTCATTCATGGTCGGCTTCATTGGTTCCTTTCGGTATGCGTTGCGAACACTTTCATTTTTGAGCGTCTCACCTCTATATAGAAGCGAAATCGAACGGATAGAGCAGATGGTCAACTACATAACTTGTCTTTTCATTACTTCATGGTCGTGCTTCGTGGCACGGCAGCACCCGTACTCTTGAAATGGTTTGTCAGTAGAGATGTTCCCATAGGTGCCCTTCTTTCAATGGACTCTAATTCCTATCCTATCTCGTCATTTCCTCTTTTGGTCTATCTACATTCCAGGAATTCATACGCTCAATAGACGAAGCAAAAAGTGGAGTCTTGGTCGAGCAAGCCGCCCTATTCTATTACCAGACATAATTGGGAGAAGCTCACACCGAAACTCGAGCTAGAAAGGCCTTCTTTCGTTTCGTTCCCGTTCTTCATTTCCTTCTTCTCGAATCCAAGGGGGACTTCTCCTATTTCGAATCTTTTGCGGGTGCTCTGTTTACTATTCTTTCGTACTTTTCTCTTTACCAGCGAGAGGTCAGCGAAGCGTGAGCGGGCGCGGAGAAAGGAAAGGCCAAGCACTTCGGCCTAACGGGAATGAGCAACGACGAAATGACAAGATGAGGTGCCTGGGGCACCTCCATTTCGATTTCGAAATAAGGTCGAAGGTTTTGGGCCTTAGCTTTCCCCCTTCGGCGGTGCGTGTGGGAGGGTGTGCCACCAGAAATCGGGCTTGAAGTTCTCGCCTTACCAACGAGCGACAGCTG
>JAREIK010008824.1:0-22943 GCA_029783825.1 Sapria himalayana
AGATAGATAGATTTATAAATAGATATATATATATATATATATATATAATATATATATATATATATATCTTTATAGATAAATAGATAGATAGATATATAAATAGATATATAAATACATATATAGATAGATAGATAATTAAAAAGATAGATAGAGATATAGATAAATACAATATATACATAGACATATAGATAGATATATAGATAGACAAACAAATAGAAAGATAGATTAATATATATTTAGATAGATGGATAGGTAAATAGAAATAAAGAAAGATAGATATAGAGATTGATATTAATAAAGATATATAGAGAGATAGATAAACAAATAGATAAATAGACACATCAATGCATTGATATATAAACAAATAGATAGATAGACAGATAGATAGGTTTGTTTGAGAGATAGAGATATAGATAAAGAGTTAGATAGATAGTTACACAGATAGATCTATAGACATATAACCAAAATAACACATAGATAGATAGTTAGATAAATAGATAGATAGATAGATAGATATATATATATATATATATATATACACACATATATATATATATATATATTTATATATATACACACACATATATATATATATAGTTAGACTAATAGATAGATAGATAAAAAGTCATATAGTTACATTGACAGATTGAGAAATAGATAGATAAAAACTTAATCAGTTAGATAGATGCACAAATAGTTAGATAGATAGACAGATATATATATATATAGATAGATAACATATAAACGGATGGATATATAAACAGATTGAAAGAGATAAAGATAGATAGATAGATAAATAGATAAATAGATAGTTAGATATATAAATATAATTATAGATATATATTTAGAGAGAGAGATAGATATATAGATAGAAATGTAAATAGACAGATAGGTTGGAAACTAGATAAATTGATAGATATATAAATATATTTATATAGATATAGATATATATATATATATATATATATATATATATTTATATTTATATTGATAGACATACAAATAGATATATAGATAGGTAAAATTATAGACTAACACATAGATAGATAGAAAGAAAGGTAAATACATAGATAAACATATAGATAGATAGATAGGTAGATGGCTAGATAGGTATATAGATATATAGATAGATAGTCATATGCATAATTTGATAGAGAGAAAGATAGATAGATAATTAGGTAGATAAATTAGTAAATAGAATGATATATATATATATATATATATATAAATAGATAGATAGATATATAGCTAGAGAGATATATAGATAGATATACAACAAGATAGATAGACATATAAACAGATAGATAAATAGACAGATTGAAAATAGAAAGTTAGACAGATATATATATATATATATATATATATATATATATATAAAGACAAACTGACTAATATATAGACAGATAGATATATAGATAGACAAACATACCCATAGATAGATTGATAAAAAGATATATAGATATACAGATAGATAGATGATTGAAAATAGGTAGACAGATAGATTGATAGATAGTTTGATACATATATAGATAGATAATTAAATAGATAAATAGATAGATAGATAGATCCATAGATATTTAGATAGAAAGATAATTAAATAGATAGATAGATCCATAGATATATAGATATATAGATAGATAATTAAATTGATTGTTTGTTTATTTGATAGATAGATAGATATATAGATAGAAAGATAAATAGATAGATAGATATTTAGATAAAAAGTCAGACAAACAGAAATATAGATAGATAGATAGATAAACAAATATATAGATAGATAAACAGACACACAGATAGACAAATAGATAGATTAATATATATACAGATAGACATATTGACTTAAAGATATAAAGACATATAGATAGATATACACAAGGACGAATATATAGACATATAGATATATATAATGATATACAAATAGACAGACATATAGATAGAAGGATATACAAATAGATAGATAGATAAATAGAGAGTTAGAAAGATAGCCTAATAGAAAGATATAATGATAGACAGATAGATAGATAGATAGACACATAGATAGATAAACAGATAGATATATAGATAGCTGGATAGATAGACCTATAGACAGATAGATAGATAGCAAGATAGATCGATACACATTTAGACAAATAAATTGATAGACAAATATAAAGATAGACATCATGACAAATATAAAGATAGACAGTACGACAAATAGTCAGATATACGAATAGATATGTAGATAGATATAACTAGTGCCAGATTGAAAGATAAATGTATAGATTGATAGATATACAAATAGACAGATAGACAAACAGATAGATAGATGGCACTACTAAAAATCACCATATTACGACCAAATATTTGGTCAGTAATTAGTTGTTGTTTGGTCGGTAAACCAATTAGTGATCATTTACCGACCAAAAAAAATAGTCACAATTTTTCACGTCGCTAAATATTTTAACTATGAAAAAAATAGTCGGTTGGTAAATTATCGATCATTTATCGATCCTCTACTGTTGATAATTTACTGACAAAATTATGACAATTTACCAACTGAATAAATAATGTTGGTACATTGTCTCCAATTGGCCTGTAATTAACAATCATTTATAGACCAATCACCGACAAATAATTATAGACTAAATTCCGATCTTTTTCCAACCAAAATAATTAAGTCACTAAATGGATTCTAAATGGTCGATACTTACTGACTATTTAGAGACCATTTACTGACAAATAAATTCCGTCTAAATTTTAACCACTTTCTGACCAAAATAATTTGGTCGATATATGGTCACAAAATAGTCGGTAAAGCCTAAAGAATTGTGATAAAAAACTGACCAAAATCATTTAAAATCATTATTTCGTAATTGATCTTCAAAGGTATTACTGACCATTTGGAGATCTTTTACCGGCCATCGATAATAAAAAATTTTGGTTGGTTTGATCGCAATTCGGTCGGTAATTACTGAACACTTTTTTTTAGTAGTAATTCTGTAGTTGCTGCAGAAACTAAAAGAAAAAACACAAAAAACAACAATTTTGCTTCTAGTTTGGATTCAGTTCTTGTACAAATATTTAAAGATAGAACAAAAAAATAAAAATCCAAATAACTAAAGCAAACAACTATATACTGCATTTATATATTAAAAACATCAAGATATAATAAAAAATTAAAATCCAAAATCAAAGTTTAAGGAATTGAAAAAAAATTGTGTGTAATACACTGAATCATACAACCTAGTATCATAATCATTATGATGCGACATTTTTGGTCCTCACGGTGAGATGTCGGGTTTTGGGATAGAGCTGTCTGCTGTTGCTAGTCCTGATGTGGTTGCTGTAAGTACTATTGTAGGTGATGGGGTAGATGCTGTAGCTAGAGGATTACGCCGAACAATTCGAAGTAGATCATCAGCGTTGAACTATAGTCCTCACTCCTGAAAATTGTTTGTAAGTTAGTCAATACGGATACGTAACTCATCCCTATCATCCTCATCGTCGATCATGCGTCACTCAGTATCGACCAACTGAAATGTATCGAAATTTGCATCTAGTCCTAAAATTCCTCCATCTTTAAGAACAAATTCAAAACTTTTCCTGAAAATTCAGATTCATATTCTAGTTGTCTATGTGAGTAGAATGATGATGTTGACGAACAAACACCATATATAGGTATCTTCTCCTTGCTATCAATAGCTGCATACCAAATTTGATTCGCATCAATTGGTAGAGCTGATGAATGAGAACTACCTATTGCACCATCACTTGAACCTGAAGTAGACTTGAAATACACTTGAGTCGTAGTAGCTAACAATTCCTCATATCCCACCTAATAAAAACATACCAAAAGTATTTTAATTTATATTCAAACAAAAAAAAGCAAAATTAATTTTTTTTATTTAAACTTACATTTGCTACACGAGATCCTGATCAACGAAAGTCTGATCATCATAAGCCTTCGTGTGCATGTATCTAAATAAGCGAGGAGCACTAGACTTCTTACCCTCCTTGGTGTCTATAATTACACACAATACATACATTAATTCTATTGGAAATAAATTTCTTATGAGAAATGACATTTATGCATAATTGATTACAATTCATAAAGTAATAAACATAAAAAGAATAAATTAGAAATAATACCAATGCTCATTGTGCTCATGCATAGAGTAAGATCCACAAGTGTGTGTAGGCATGCGACTACCGTCCCCAGCCTGCTCTTAGCGTGATTGCCACTGTGTTTAGCACATCTCTTCTTATAATCTAGATCTTCCCATCTGCTTCGCCACTCCTCAAAAACATGATCTGGGACACTCGAATTTTTTTCGTTCTTCTTCAGTCATTTATCTTTGATCTCGTACACCGTGTCTTTATACCGACTGGCAGCATGTTTGTAGAACACACTTTTGACCGATTCCTTTAGCTGAGTCCACTTGTTAGCGTTCTACAATTATAAATAAATAATTTTTAATTAGTGAACAAAAGAATAAATAAAAGATGTAAAAATTTTTATTTAGTAATATTTAGCTTAAATTCTCTCTAAATCATTAATTGATCTTTATGTGTGAGTAACTTTCAATTATCTCCATTAAGTTTTAAGGATTTCATGAAAAGTATTCTCAGAACCCTTGAAAAGGAACTAGACGACACTAACTTCATCCTATGACAAAAAATTATTAGCAAGTAAGAAATAAATTAATAAATTGAGAAATCATTTATTAAGTTTTATATCTTACGGATTATCAATTATCAGATCAAACTGAGCAATAGAGAGAGTCTCATCTGTAGGGTGCTCTGAGGAAGACTCTCCAACATATCCATCCTCTCACTCCTATCCCTCCCACATCTCTTGATCATTATTTAAAATCTCAGGACCATTTTGTGGATCAGTCAGCTGATGTTGCTGCCGTGGTACATTCACAACCTTCTCTCTCTATTGTGGTATCTCTTCCACCCATGACCCTCTACTAGTTCTGGGCATACCAAATGTCGTGCTGCCTATACCATAACTTATACAATCTTGCAACATGCTACCTCTACCTCATCCACGTGCCATACCTATAAAAAATACATTATGCAATGAAAATAAACAAAAATGATTAACTAACTGTCTACTCATTCTCATCAGAATCATCCAAATCTGGTTCATCTTCTTCTTCAGATATAGTAACATCATTTTCAAACTCCTTTTCATCACTCATTTCTTCCTCATAACCAATTAACTTTTCATCAACATCTACATCCCCGCTTGTATCAATCTTAGAAAATGCGACTAAAAGGATGTCTTCATCACCGACTACATCTTCGATTATAAAATCATTGTCATCATTTTGAAAAGCTGATTCTATGAAATGAATACTTGGTGATGTGGGGATGTCAATTTGAGCCATTGCTTTTATCTTTCACACAGCTTTACAATCCTTTCTAGGACCGGTACTACCCGGATATTCACAATAATAAACCTGTGATGCTTGTGCTGCTAAAAAAAGATTCATACTTGTTGAATCATTTTTTATCATGCACGTCGACAAGTTTATATTGTGGATGAAAAATAAAAACCAACATGTGGTGTTGGATCGAACTATTCACATTTGAATAACACAGTTTTTTTAACTAGAAGGGCTTCAAATTCTAACTCGATCACTTCGACTAGAGTCCCGTAATAGTCATATTTAGTTTCTTTATACACATATCCTTTAAAGCATACCCATGTATTATCTATTGCTCGGTAGCTACTATACAATTTTGTGTGAATTTTAAAACCATTCACACTATAATCATTGTATGTTTAAACCTCTCTTAGGAGACCTCGTGTTATACTTCAAAGATAATTATTAGAAATTTTATTAGCATGATTATGAACCTATAATCAAAATTAAGTGGATTATTTAGATTACAATTATATATTTTTATTATAATAATACAATTATTTTGTGATTTTAATTAAAAATAAACATACGTATTTTTCAAAAAATGACGAAAATTTTTTTTCGTCATGGCATTGATTGCTATTTCATTCATGTTTGAAAACTCTTTCATTTATCTTTAACAAAATCATTAAAAAAAAGAAATTTAAAATAATTGATACATTTATAGGAAATAGTAAATTATAATGCGTAACAAATGTTATTTGACTATTAGGAATTACTAACTCAATGGATAGTTAAATCTCCAGACAATTCATTAGGACATATAGATGAGCTACAAAATATTCATAGTTTGCTAGATACATTTTCTCTTCACCACTAATTGCTTTACACGGAGACATGAAAATTTCAAATAATTCATTATCCACATTGTCATAAAGATAAACCTCATTCCACTTTTCCTTAAGTGTAAGAGTTGGATCTCCTTGGAAATAGAATGATGTGAATTTTGAAATAGAGTTGGATCTATAATATAACCTATTGATATAGAACCCTCAGCATGAGCCTTTTTCATTATAGTATACTTTATTTTTTTCAAGTATCTACAAAAAGATTAGTGACAATTACAAGTCATTTTGTGTATATATAAATTTATATATAGAAAAAGAATTGGTTTAGTTAATTAATATTACCTTTCTGGAGGATACATCCAATGATAATGGACAGGACTAGCAATCCAAGCTTTGTAAGCTAAGTGCACTTGAAGATGTTCCATTGAGTAAAAAAAATTAGGAGGAATGATTTTCTCAACATTGCATATGATAACTAGAATTTGTTCAACTAGATTCTTTAACTGCTCATTAGTCAATGAAGAAGAAGTCAGTTTCTTGAAGAATAAAGAAATCTTAGTTATCAGCTCCCATATTATATTTGGTAGGAATTCTTGAAGAGCAATTGGTAACAACCTTTGCATTAATACATGACAATCATGACCTTTCATGCCAGACATCTTAATTTTTTTCGCATTCACACATCTCCCCACATTAGAACCATACCCATCTAGAAATCTAAGTTTTTTTACCCACTGCAACACAACCTTCTTCTATGATTTATTCAGAACAAATAGCACATCAAGATATTTATTAATGACAAGATTTTTAGCAGATTAAGGACAACGACAATATTTATTCAACTTATCTCTTTACTTGTAAGTGTCCTTAGTTTTCCTTGGAATGATAAATACTGTATTGAAAATATTGTCAAAAACATTCTTATTGATATGCATAAAATCAAGATTGTGCCTAAGCAAGTGCTCACGGTAGTAGGGCAAATCCCAAAAAATACTTCTCTTATTCCACCAAGATATAGTTGCATTCACAACCTCAACATCATCATTTATCACATTCCTCAACCCTCTATTATTCAATTCCCATAGAATATCATCCTCAAATCAAACCGACAGGAATTGTTTAGTAACCTTTCTCTTCTTAATGAAGTCTTTGGCATTACGTCGATACTGATGATTAATGGGAAAAAATATCCGATGGTTGTTGAACCATGACTATTTTCCACTCTTAATTAATCTAAAAGTATAAGAATCTTCCAAACAATGAGGACATGACAACATACTAGTTGTACTCCACCTAGACATCATAGAATCTGGTAGAAAGTCATTTATGGTCTACATGAGGGTAGCACACATTTGAAAATTTTATCGTTTGAAAATATTATAAGTTTGAACCCCAACACCTCAAAGACTTTCAACTTCACTATCAATGGCTGCAAGAAAACATCTATCGCCTCCTTTGGATTCATAGGCCCCGGCACTAACACAGTCAAAACATATATTTCTCCTTCATACATAAGTATGGAAGAAAATTATACGGGTCACCACCACATCCCACAAAGAATATTGCTATTTGATTGACTAAATGGTTTAAAACCATTAGCAAATAAACCCATGCTAACATTTCGTACTTCATAAGAAAAATCATGAAAACACCCATCAAAATGTTTCCAAGCAGGGGCATCAGAAGGGTGACACATCTTACCATCCTCCATATGATGCTCTGAATGCCACCTCTTTTCATTAGCTATTGCGGTTAATGCATACAATCTCAACAACCTAGGTGTTATTGAAAAATTGTGCATCTTATTATACAGCGCCTTCAACTTACGTATATACAATCTATTTCAAGAACCCATAAACTTTTACTTGTAACGAGCATGCCCACATATTTTACAACTGTAAAGGTCAATGTTATCACCCTAGTATATCATTCAGTTGTTAACACAACAATGAATGAACTATACAGGTAATCCCAAGCCTCTAACTAACTTCTTCATGTTATAGAAATCCAATAGCATCAGATTATATTATGGCAATAATTCTTGAATGAATTTAGACATATCATCAAACCATCCCCATGAACACCAGTATCTGCACTTTATTTCTAATATCCTCACAGCTATAGAAAGTTGAGTATGCTTAGAATTTTCCTCATATACAAGTTTATCTCCAGCTCAAATCATATCATAGAAATTCTTTGTCTCGTCATTGGGTTGCTCTTTTGGGTTGAATTCAGGACAAGCAGCATCAAAAACCATTTTATAGTATGTAGTATGATTAATATTATCCGAGATCATCTGATCAGTTTCACTTACTGACACCCATATTGAACTCTAACACCTCTGGTGCACTTGCTTCTCACCATGGTATATCCAAACATAGTAATCTACAACAAAATAATTTCTATACAAATGCATCTTCACAGTCTCAACATAAAAAAACTTTTTATTCTGACATTATATAAAGTGCAAGGACATCGGATATCTATACCACCATTCACACACTTAGTATGCCTTAGAGCAAACTCAAAAAATTCATCAACTTTATGCCCCCATTCATTAGAGAACATTCAATTGACTATTCGATACTTCTACATCCATTCACAATCGTCTTACATTACTAGTTAAAAAATTCATTTGATTTAACTAACACAATTGTCTGTAATTATAGTTATATATCATTATATAGACATTTATTTAGATATACAAATATTTATATATAGTTATCCACATATAGTTTAAAATAATGTTGTGTGTTGTTATACATGTAATTATAAATATAGTTACAGGTGGTTATACATATAGTTACACATATATTTAAACATATATTTATAGATGTAGGATTATATATTTGTTCATTTAATTTTATATAATTATACATATAGTAATGTATAGGTATAGATATAGTAAAATACATTTTTTATGTACAACTATATACAAAAATATAGTTGTAAATTTAATATTTAAATATAATTATGCATAAAACTTTTAAAGTTATACACATAGTAAGATACAATTATTTATAATTATATATTATTTTACATATAATATATATAGTTATAAATAGTTATATATAATAAAACATATAGTTATATATATATATATATATATATATATTTATTTATTTATTTATTTATACAAGTAGTTATAAGTGGTTATACATAAATATAAACAACATTATAAAAACTATTTTGTTTTAATTATATTAATACATAAATGTATATATAGTTACAAATATAGTTTATATAATTATATAGACATTTATTTAGTTATACAAATATTTATATATAGTTATACACATATAGTTTAAAACAATGTTGTATGTTGTTATACATGTATTTATAAATATAGTTACATATGATTAGACATTTAGTTACCCATATAGTTAAACGTATATTTATACATGTATGTTTATATATTTGTTAATTTAATTATATATATTTATACATATAGTAATGTATAGGTATAGATATTCTAAAATACTTTTTTATATACTACTATATACATAAATGTATATATAGTTACAAATATAGTTGTATATAATTATATAGACATTTATTTAGTTATACAAATAATTATATATAGTTATAGAAATTGTATAATAATTTAATATTACATAATTTTTATATAAGAAAATATATAAATGGATAGTTTAATGTATATTTTATATAGATATTTATAAACATTAATACATATGTATAAATATTTAAATATAAAATTATATGTTTATTTAAACATATCAATGTGTATTTATAATCTAATATCATTCGATTATATAAATGTATAAAAGTTTATATATACTATTATAGACATTATTTAAGATTAATATTAAATAAAAGTTTGATTTACCATAAATTATAATATATATTAAAGTATAGACATTCATACCTAATTTCATATGATTATATAAATAAAAACAATTAACATTAAGTTTATTCGGATGCAAACATCATGTAATAAAAATCAAAATCACTAAAACACTAAAAATATAAATTATAGATGACCAAATTTTAAAAAATGAAAAATTATAGATTAATTAATTATGTCGAGTCAAAATCATGTTATGTTAAATGAAATCGAAGCAAAAATTTTTAAATTAGGAGAAAAAAAACCTAATACCTGAATATAAAAAAATGAAATTTCGAATATCTATGTATAATTCAGAGAGGCAGAGATATTTATAAGCAATTTGAAGGAGAAGAACAAAGGAAAACTTATCAAGACTCAGAAGAAATATCAAATTTATGTTATTTCATGCTTATAGTTGGCTCAGATTCAGAAAAACAATGGTGTTACGATGATTTAATATTATAATGATTTAGCAAATGATTTTCAAATCAAAAAATTAAATCATTTAATTACCGACCAAAATTATGGTCGGTAAAAGGTAAGTGAGAATAAATTCATAAGTATTTGGAAGTTTAATATACCTACCAATTTTGAAGGAAATATATTTTTGGTCGTTAAATGGTCGGTAATTAGTTGACAATTTCTATTTGCTATTTTCATCTTAATTTACTGACCAATTTCCAATCAAAAACATTTGGTCTGGAGGTATGGTCGATATTTGGTCGAGAAATAGTCAATAATTACCAACCTAAATATTTGGTCAGTAGTTGGTCGGTAATTTCGACGTTATAAATATATTGAATAACCACTTTACCAACCATTTTTAATAGTAATATATTTTCAGTCATTAAAAGGTTGGTAATCTTCTGAAATATTTTTTTGCTAATTCCCTCCTAATTTACAGATCATATTTCCCACCAAATATATTTGATCGGTAATATATGGTGGGTAGTTGATCAGAAATGTGATCAGATTATTTTTCTCCTATGCACCTCTTTAATTCTCTAAATTGGTCATGAATTAGTCAGTAATTACCTGACATATATATTTGGTCAGCAAATGGTCGGTATGTATGAAGCCATAAATAATTTGAAAAATACTATACCGAGCAATTATAATGATATGTCGTTTAATGGTCGATAAAATACTCAATAACAACTCTACACAATAATTTCCAACAAAAACCATTTGGTCAATAATTATGGTCGGTATTTTATCGTAAATTTGGTCGGCAGAATTTTTTTTTTCGATACCCTCTATTCGTCGCTAACTGAGTGTATTTTGGACAGCAATTATAGACCAAATTTTATGGTCAGTATCTCGATTAATTTATCATAATTTTTAGAAGTATCTATATGTCTATCAATCTATTTGTCTTTCTATATATGTGTATATCTATTTACCTATCTATCTATACATATGACTATTTGACTATTTGACTATCTAACTATCTGACTATCTATCTATCTATCTATTTATCTTAATATCTAACTTTTTTTCTATCTATCTATCTATTTATCTATCTGTCTACCTGTTTGTGTGTCTATCTATAAATTTGTCTATCTAAATATCTGTCTATCTATTTATCTATCTATTGGTCTATCATTCAATCTATCTATCTATCTACATATTTATCTATGTATCTATTTATATATTTATTTATCTATCTATATGTCTATTAAACTAACTAACTATCTATCTATCTATCTATTTGTCTATATATCAATCTATCTATTTTTTTTTCTAACTATCTATATATCTATTTGTCTATCAACTATCTATTTATCTATATGTTAATTTATATATTTATGTGCCTATCAATCTATGAAACTATCTATATGCTTATATATCTATCTATCTTTCTTTCTTTCTTTCTGTCTATCTATCTATTTATCTATTCATCTATCGATATATCTATCTATCCTATCAATCAATCTATCTGTATATTTATCTATATATCTTTATATATATATATATATCTATCTGTCTATCTATCTATCTATCTATCTATCTTTAAATCTATCTATCTTTCTATCTATCTATCTATCTATATATTTTTATATCTATCTGTCTCATTATCTCTCTATCTATCATTCTATCTATATGTCTGTCTATCTATCTATTGATCTATATATTATATTTCTATCTTTTTGTATATCTATCTATCTATTTCTCTATATATCTATCTATTTATCTAACTATATATCTATTTATCCAATAATGTATCATTTTAACTATCTATCTATCTATTTTTTTTCTATCTATCTTTCTAACTGTCTATGTATCTATTTATATATATATATATCTCTATATGTATGTCTATTTATTTATCTATCTATATCTATCTATCTTTCTTTCTATTTATCTATTTCTCTATCTATATATCTATCTATCTAAATATATATCTATATGTCTATCTGTGTATTTGTGTATATATCTATTTGTCTATCTGTCTACCTGTCTGTCTATCTATCTGTCTATCTATCTATCTAAATATTTGTATATCTATCTGTTTATTTGTCTATCTATCAATCTGTCTATCAGTCTAACTATCTATCTGTATATCTATGTATTTATCTATTTATCTATTTGTCTATTTGTATATCTTTATATATGTCTATCTGTATATCTATCTATCTATGTATCTATGTATCTGTCTATTTATCTATCTTTTTATCTTTATATCTATTTATCTGTTAATTATCTCTTTATCTATCTATCTATCTGTCAATCTTTCTATCTATTTATCTCTATATCTTTGTATCTTTCTACTATCTATTTGCCTATCTCTCTTTCTACATGTATGCCTATTTATCATATTGTTAATCTATCAATTTTTGTTATCTATCTAATGTCTATCTTTCTATATATCAATCAATCAATCAATCAATCAATCTGTCTATCTATCACTATATAAAAATGTTAATCTATCAATCTAACTATCTATTTATCTATATATCTTTCTATTTGCATATCTATCAATCTGTATAGCTATCTATATGACTATCTAATTAAATAAATATTTGACAATCTATCTATCTATATATCCATTTAACTATATATCTATTCGTCTGACTATCTATCTATCCTTCCATCCATTTGTCTATCTATCTATCTATTTGTATATCTATCTATTTATCTATCTATTTATTTATCTATCTGTCTATTTGTCTGTCTATTTATCTATCTATCTATCTAACAATTTATTTGGCTATCTATCTATCTATCTATCTATATATCTGTGTATATATCGATCTATCAAAATATCTATCTATCTAATTATTTATATGTATATCTATTGATATCTATCTATCTATTTATCTCTCTATCTATCTGTCAATCAATCAATCTATCTATCTATCAATCAATCAATCTATCTATCTATTTATTTGTCTATCTTTCTATCTATCCATCCATCCATCTATCTATTTGTCTATCTATTTATCTATCTAATTATCTATCTATCTAATTATTTATACGTATATCTATCTATCTCTCTATTTTTCTATCAATCAATCAATCTATCTATTTGTCTAACTATCTTTCTATATATCTATATGTCTGTATGTCTGTCTGTCTATCTATCTATTAATTTGTCTATCTATCTATCTGTCTATCTATTTATCTATCTATCTTTTTGTCTATCAATCTATCAATCAATCTATCTATCTATCTATCAATATATTTATCTATCTGTCTATTTATACTTCTATCTATCTATATGTCTATTTATCTATCTAAATATCTATATCACTTTCTATCTATAAATCTATTTGTCTATATATCAATCTATCTATTTTTATGTCTACCTATCGATATATCGATTTGTCTATCTTTCTATCTAACTATCTATCTATCTATATGTTTATTTATCTATTTATGTGTCTATCAATCTTTGAATCTATATATATGCTTATCTATCTATCTATCTATCTATCTTTCTGTACCTCCATCTATTTGTCTATCAATATTTCTATATATCTATCTATCCTATGAATCTATCTATCTGTCTATTTATCTATCTTTTTATCTATCTATTTGTCTATCTATCTATTTATCTTTATATATATATATATTTGTATATCTATCTATCTCATTATTTATCTATCTATCTATCTGTCTATCTATCTATCTTTCTATTTATCTGTCTATCTATCTATTTGTCTATCTATCTATCTATATATCTATCTATCTATTTTTCTATCTATCTATCTAACTATTGATCTATCTATCTATATATTTAACTATATATCTATTTATCTATCCAATTATATATCTATCATTTTATCTTTCTATCTATCTATCAATATATTTTCTTTCAATTTATCTTTCTATATATCTATCTACTATCTATTTATCTTTCTGTCTACTTATTTATCTATATATCTCTATGTCTATCTATCTTTCTTTCTATTTATCTATTTCTCTATCAAAATATTTATCTATCCAAATATCCATCTATCTATTTGTCTGTCTATCTATCTATATGTCTGTCTATCTATCTATATGTCTGTCTATCTATCTATCTATATATCTATGTATCTATCTCTTTGTCTATTTGTCTATATCTATATATGTCTATCCTTATATCCCTCTATCTGTGTATCATTGTATTTTTTTATCTATCAATCTTTTTATCTTTATATTTGTCTATTTGTCTATTATCTCTCTATAAATTTTTCTATCTATCTATCTATCAGTCAATCTTTCTATCTATGTGTCTTTCTATCTTTGTATCTTTCTACTATCTATCTGGCTATCTCTCTTTATACCTGTCTGCCTATCTATCATTTTCTTAATCTATATATTTTTTATCTATCTAATGTCTATCTGTCTATATATCTATCTATCTATTTGTCTATCTATCATTTTTTATAATGTTAATCTATAAATCTTACTATCTATTTATTTGTCTATCTTTCTATTTGCATATCTATCTATCTGTATACTTGTTTATATGACTATCTGACTATCTAACATTCTGACTATCTATCTCTCTATATATTTATCTATCTATCTATTTGTCTGACTATATATCTATCTATCTATCTCTCTATTTGTTTGTCTGTCTGTCTATATATATATATATATATATATCTATCTGTCTATTTGTCTATCTGTCTATCTATCTAATGAACTATCTATCTATTTATTTGTCTATCTTTCTATCTATCTATCCATCCATCTATCTATCTATATATCCATCTATCTATCTATCAATCTGTCCGTCTGTCTATCAATCAATCAATCTAACTAATTATCTATCTATCTAATTATTTATATGTTTATCTATCTATCTATCTATCTACCTATTTATCTATGTGTTTGTTTATCTATCTTTCTATCTATCTATCTATCTATCTCTCTATATATATGTCAATCTATCCATCTATCTATCTATCTGTCTGTCTGTCTGTATTTCTTTCTATTTATCAATCTGTCTATCTATCTTTCTGTATATATATTTAACTATCTATATATTTTTCAATTTGTCCAACCATCAATATATCTCTTTATCTCTCTATATATCTATCTATCTTTTTTACTTTCTACATATCTATCAATCTATATATCTATTTATTTATTTATCTATCTATCTATCCATTTTTTCGTTTTATCAATATATCTATCTATCCATCCATTTTTTCTTTCAATATATATATATATATCTATCTCTCTATCTAACTTTTTTTATTTCTATCATTCTTTCTTTTTTTATTTATTTAAATTAATCTATTTTTCTATCTATCTATATGTCTATCTGACTGTCTTTCTATTTGACTATATGTCCATCTATCTATCTGTCTATCTATCTATCTATCTATATATCTGCCTACCTATTTATCTTTGTGTCTATCTATCTATCACTCTACTTATTTATGTCTATCTTTTTATCTCTCTATCTTTCTATCTATATATCTATCTGTATGTCTGTCTATCTGTCTATTTATCTATCTATCTATGTATATACCTATATGTCTATCTATCTATCTATCTATCTTTCTTTCTTTTTATTCATCACTCTATATCTATATCTATCTATCTATTTATTTATTTATTTATCAATTTCTATATCTTTCTATTTATCTATCTATCTATCTATATATTTATTTATCTATATATCTATTTGTCTATCTTTTTATCAAATTATCTATCTATCTAATTTTTTATCTGTATATCTATCTATATTTCTATCTATATTTCTATCTATTTATTTATATATCTATCTATCTATATGTCTATCTATCTACCTTTTTAAACTATCTAGTCCATTTATAATAGAAGTACAAAATATAAGTGTAGCATGAATTTAGACTAGTTATGAAAATGATAGCATATGCATGCACTCTCATGAATATGCCATAAAAAAGTTTCAAATTATGAATGTATGCATCAATTAATCATTAAAAATATAAGTATGATATCAAAAAAATGATCATAATGCATAAAATGGCATAATATCTTTAGGGCGAGATCTAACAGAGATTATTATTTACATAACCTTATGCCTAAAATTTGCTAAAATTACATCTGATAAGTATTAAACTTGAGTCTTAACATCATTGAATGAAGACACTCATCATTATACCAAGACCTGACCTCCAACAAATATATACCACACAAAAACTTCATTGGTAATCAGTTATTGAAGTTCTCTTTATACACAAACTCTTCTTTTAATATAAAACTTTTTATGATATTCAGTATGTTAGTATTTGTTTAATCACACAAATACCTCTGACAGATGTATACATGCATTACTTGATAAAAATACTTTTATCTCTAAATTTATGTGCATCCCATTACACTTCAATGGATATACATATTACATCAAGAAATAAACAATCAAATATGTCACAATTCAATCGTGCATGTTTGAAAACATATCTTGACATAACATAAAAATGTCTCTTATAACATAATTTTTAAATTTTGAATTAGCAAATATAAGATTAACAATATGGTGTACAATAATTTAATTTCTTTTATATAAATAGTGAAATGTTATATCACAATATAATGGGCATGTATTAGAAAAAAAAATTTAACTTTTATTCATTAGAAATATTATATATCATAAAAATTTAAGTAAAAGGTGAAATTAATTAAAAAATTAAATTAATTAAAAACAAAGTAATAATAAAAATAAAATTTTTATATTTAGCTTAACTAATAATATTATATGAAAAAAAAATAAAATCTAAAATATTATTCATAGAATAAGGTAAAGTAGAAATATATAAAACATGCATCATTATAGCTTGATTCATCATTTTATGTCCATGATTGTAATGTGATGGCATGAATCAAATCATCATTATCATGTATGAGTATGAATGTAACACTAGAGATGCCCTATATATCCTCAATGTCACATAAGTTATCATCTTTCAATAACTCTTTTATTTTTTATTGAATCTTTAACTTTAAATCTTCCTAATCTTTCAAGTATCAAGTATCTTTTCCGATATATGATCATAGTCTAGATCACTTATCTAAAATAAAATTTATAGCCACAAAGAAAAAAATTACAATGCTATGCTAAACATTGGAGAGCTTAGTAGATCATGTATCATTTTAGAAAATATAAAATATGTGGATTTGTATAATTTCCATCAATTCAAATTTTCATTTTCTTATCATCATGTGATATAATATTATAGTAATTAGTATCTATGTACTGAGTTAATTTGCTTCAATAGATACCATGTTATTTTTTTCTTGCTGACTGGATAAAAAAAATATCATCTTTGAATATTATATCTATGTCCATATTTGGAGCTTGACTACAACTAGCATACATAGTATCATAATATGTAAATATGTTAGTTAATTTTTATTGAATAAATTATTCAGGTTTGCCTACTTAGTTCATGCAAGTTTATATGTATCTTGATATATTTTCTATCCCTTTCACCTTAACCCTAGAATTTATCTAGACAGCCAAACAAAAGTTGAATTGAAGAACTAATATACTAGATATATAGTTTCCATCTCAATAACCATGAAACTAAATGAAGAGTATCATCTATACTTGCTAAACATGTTAATAATATTGCATATGTATTTGAGTACAATGCAAGTGATAAGAGTATACACAATTAAATATATATTTATCATATTATATAAAACATACAAAAATTACATAATAAAAATTTATATTACAGTCAAAATCATTAATAATATCTTTGTTGCTCTACTATTGACATAATTGAATGTCATGTATTAGTAGCCAACATATAAATCTAATATCAAGTAGCTATAATTACAAAGGTGACATATATTCATTTAGAATTTTTTTAGGCTGAATGAGAAATATAGACTGCTAGACTCTTGTTGTTAGCAATCATAGTACAATATTTTAATTAATTTTCTATTTTTTATATTCATGAGAAAAAAATTTTTATTCTCACTTGTGTTGTTGGGTTTATTATATGATACATACACCTAATATGAAAAATTTTAAATAACACCTCATCTCTTATCGTTGACAAACATAATAATGGTAATTTTGTTATTCAAAGCATTATTAGATATAATAATAAATATTTTATGCTGTATGTCATAGTGTATTATGATATACACTCATATATGACAAGATTATCATGAGGATAACATACATAATGACTACAATGATTATAACAAAGATGCATCTAGGCCTACCTACCTATTTGTCAATCAGTCTATCTATCTACTTGTCTATCTGTCTATATGGTCTATATATTTATCTATCTATATGTCTATTTGTCAATCAATCTATATATAAAACTATATATAATTAAATATAACTATATTTGTAACTATGTATACATATAAGTAAATCTATATATTTGTTTATTACTTTGTATACATTTATGTATAAATACATATAACTACAAGTATGCATATATACCCCACACACACACACACACATATATATATATACATAACTATATGTTTAACTATATAAAACTATTTATAACTATATATACTATATGGATAATAACATATAACTATAAATAATTATATCACACTATATGTATAACAAAAAAATATATATACATAACTATATTTAAATTTATAATTTACAACATATATTTAATAAACATTCATATATTAATATATACAAATGTATTTTACTATATCTATACTTATACATAACTATATGTATAAATATATATAATTATATGAAAAAATATATATACCTACATGTATAAACATAAGCTTAATTATATGTGTAACTATATTATACTTACATGTATAACAACATACAACATTATGTTTAAATTAATGTGTATAACTATATATAATTATTTGTATAACTATATAAAATTTTATATAATTAAATATAACTATATATGTAACTATATATACATATATGTAAATCAATATATTTGATTATAACTGCATACATTTATGTATAATTACATATAACTACTTGTATGAATGTGTGTGTGTGTGTGTGTGTGTGTGTGTGTATCTTTATCTATATCTATATCTATAAGTTTAACAATTTATAACTACATATACTATATGTATAATAACATATCACTATAAATAAATGTATCTTACTATATGTATAACTATAAAATCTTTATACATAACTATATTTAAATATATAATTTTCAACATATATTTAAGATACATTTTTATATATTATTATATAAAAATGTATTTTACTATACCTATACCTATGCATAACTATATGTATAAATATATAAAATTATATAAAAAAATATAGATACCTACATGAATATATATAAGTTTAACTATATGTGTAACTATATGTATAACCACATTAAACAATATTTATAATTATATTTATAACAACATCAACATTATGTTTAATTATATGTGTATATCTATATATAAATATTTATATAACTATATAAAACTCTATATAATTAAATATAATTATATTTCTAACTATGTATAAATATATGTAAATTTATATATTTGTTTATAACATTCTATACATTTATGTATAAATATATATATTTGTATGAATACACACACACACACATACGCACACACACACACACACACATATATACAAAACTCTATGTTTAACTATATATAACTATTTATAACTATATATACTATATGTATAATAACATATAACTATAAATAATTATATCTTACTATATCTATAACTATAAAACATGATGCATAACTATATTTAAATTTATAATTTACAACATTTATTTAATATACATTTTATATATTAATAAATACAAACGTATTTAACTATATCTATACTTATGCATAACTATATGTAATAATATATATAATTATATGATAAAATATATATACCTACATGTATAAATATAAGTTTAACTATATGTGTAACTATAATTTTAACCACATTTAACTATATTTATAATTAAATGTATAACAACATACACATTATGTTTAATTAAATGTGTATAACTGTATATAAATATTTGTATAACTATATAAAACTCTATATAATTAAATATAACTATATTTGTAAATATGTATACATATATGTAAATCTATATATTTGTTTATAACTTTGTATATATTTATGAATAATTACATATAACTACTACAATGAATACACACGCACGCACGCACTCATATACTTAACTATATGTTTAACTATATAAACCTATTTATAATTATATATACTATATGTATAATAACATATAAAAATAAATAATTATATTTTACTATATGTATAACTATAAAACTTTATATGTAACTATATTTAAATTTTTTTTTACAATATATATTTAATATACATTTTTATATATTAATATATACAAATGTATTTTACTATATTTATAACTATACATAACTATATGTATAAATATATATAATTGTATGAAAAAATATATATACCTACATCTATAAACATAAGTTTAACTATATGTGTAACTATATTATAATTACATGTATAACAACATACAACATTATGTTTAACTTAATGTCTATAACTATATATAAATATTTGTATAACTATATAAAACTCTATATAATTAAATATAAATATATTTAACTTTATTTACATATAGGTAAATATATATATAATATATATATATATATATATATATATATATATATATATTATTCTATATCTATATCTATATATCTATGTATGTATATATTATATCAATCTATATCTATAAGTTTAACAATTTATAACTACATGTATTATATGTTAATAACATATAACTATAAAGTAATGTATCTTACTATATGTATAACTATAAAACCCGTTATACATAACTATATTTAAATATTAATTTTCAACATATATTTAATATAAAGGTTTATATATTATATATAAAAATATGTTTTACTATATCTATACCTATACATAATATATAGTATAAATATATAAAATTATTTGCAAAAATAGATACCTACATGTATAAATATAAGTTTAAACTATTGTGGTAGCTATATGTATAACCACATGTAACTATATTATAATTACATGTATAACAACATACAACATTATGTTTAACTATATGTGTATAACTATATATAAATATTTGTATAACTATATAAAAGCTCTATATAAATAAATATAACATATTTTTAAACTATGTAAATCTATATACTTGTTTATAATTTATATACATTATGTATAACTACATAAACTACTTGATATAATATTGTGTGTGTGTGTGGGTGTGGTGTGTGTATAACTATATGTTTAACTATTTAAAACTACATATACTATATGTATAATAACATATAATTATAAATGGGATAATACTAATTTGTTCCACTAAATTTAAATTAATGGAAAAAGATATACTATCAACAATATGCAAACACATAGCATTAGAGTGTCAGCTGGTCAGATATAGCATGCTATTAAAATAAGGGTCGTACTCTTACCTAATCCCACCCCTTGGTCCTCAATCTTATATATGAATTTATTTATGACAAAAGATGTAGTATTTGAAAGGTTTGTATAGAAAACAATTTTTTCTTCTTTTATGTAATTTCTCATTCTAACACTGCATTCTTTATGTTTCTCCCTCTCTCCCTCTCTCATTCTTTCTGTGTCACTCTCTTTCTCTTTTCTTTTTGTGTCACTAACTCTTTCTTGTTTTTTTCTTTCTCGCTCTCCTTTCTGCTTGCTCTCTCTTCTCTCTCACTCACCCTCTCTCTCTCTCTCCCCTTTCTCCCTCTGCCTCTCTATCTCTCCTTCTCTCTCTCTCTCTCCCTCTCTCTCTGCCTCTCTATCTCTCCCTCTCCATCTCTCCCTCTGCCTCTCATCTCTCCTTCTCTCTCTCTCTCTCTCCTCTCTCCTCTGCTCTTTATCTCTCCCTCTCTCCATCTCCCTCTCCTCTCCTCTCTCGTCTCTTTATGTCTCTCTCTCTCTCTTCTCTCTCCCTCGCTCCCCCTATCTCTCTCTATCTCTCTCTCTATCTCTCTCCATCTTTCCATTTCTCTCTCCCTCTCTCTCCCTCTCTCTCTCTCCCTCCCTCTCTCTCCTCATCCCTCTCTTTCTCATCCCTCTTCTCTCTCTCTCTCTCTCTCTTCGTCTCCCCCTTGAAACTTTAAATTTCTGTATTTTTGCTTTCCTTTCATGTCCATTAGCATATTTTTATCCCTTTATCTAGTATATAGCGTGATATCTATTAATCTCTACCATGCTAAAAATTGCTTTATTTATTCATGTAGATTCGTGCAATGCATTACCTTGATTTTCATGATATTTAATTTTTAAATATTTATTTGTAAGTAATTTTATTTAATTATTAGTATATTTTGAATAATTGAATGTTTAATTCAAAATAATAATTGAGCATTATTATTTGTATGTAAAATAGGATAAATGAGTTTAGATCATTAGTAGATGTTCAAAAGGTTAATGAAAATAATGTTGAATACAAGTTTTTGAGTGGACTTGAAAATTTCATCAATTTTGCA
>JAREIK010008825.1:0-11328 GCA_029783825.1 Sapria himalayana
CTGACGCCTGATCTTCTATGCACGTCTTCGCCTACCCGATGTCGGCTTTCTGCTTTTTTTTTTTATGTATTTTTGTTGGGCCTGGGACCCAAGACATATGTAGCCTTGCCCTTGATGAATACTCATTTTGTACTTCACTTATTTCGCCTCTACTTGTGCTTTTCTCAACGTTTTATTGGTTACATGGCCTGAGGTGGGAAGTTGAGCTTGTCAAATTGTGTTGTTGGGTTCCTGGACGCTAATAATCCTGAGCTGATCTGACCTCATGGGTTGCATGGCCTATGTAGAGTGGTTTGAGCTTGTCAGTGTGAGCTGCTGGGCTCCGTCGGCTGATTTGCCTAAGCTGAACTGATGTCTAGGCTACATGGCCAGTGTAGAATGGTAAAGCTCGTCGTTGTGAGCTGTTGGGCTCCGTCGGTTGACTTGCTTGAGTCAAACTGATTTCTAGGCTGCATGGCCAGTGTAGAATGGTTGATCCCGTTAATGTGAGCTGCTGGGCTCCGTCGGCTGATTTGCTTGAGTCGAACTGAGTCCTCAGGTAGCGTGACCTGTGCAGAGTAGATGAACTAGTCAAAGTGAGCTGTTGGGCTCCGGGAGCTGTGGCCGAGTGGCGATATAGCCTGAGCTGATCTGACTCCTCAGGTAGCGTGACCTGTGCAGAGTAGACGAACTCGTCAAAGTGAGCTGCTGGGCTCCGGGCTCTGTGGCCGAGTGGTGATGTAGCCTGAGCTGATTTGACTCCTCTGGTAGCGTGACCTGTGCAGAGTAGACGAACTCGTCAAAGTGAGATGCTAGGCTCCGGGCGCTGTGGTTGAGTGGCGATATAGCCTAAGCTGATCTGACTCCTCAGGTAGCGTGACCTGTGCAGAGTAGACGAACTAGTCAAAGTGAGCTGCTGGGCTCCGGGCACTGTGGCAGAGTGGCGATATAGCCTGAGCTGATCTGACTCCTCAGGTAGCGTGACCTGTGCAGAGTAGACGAACTAGTCAAAGTGAGCTGCTGGGCTCCGGGCGCTGTGGCCGAGTGGCGATGTAGCCTGAGCTGATCTGACTCCTCAGGTAGCGTGACCTGTGCAG
This sequence comes from Sapria himalayana, assembly GCA_029783825.1. Classification (NCBI taxonomy): domain Eukaryota; kingdom Viridiplantae; phylum Streptophyta; class Magnoliopsida; order Malpighiales; family Rafflesiaceae; genus Sapria; species Sapria himalayana. The sequence continues at coordinate 1,077 of JAREIK010008825.1, forward strand.
AGTAGACGAACTCGTCAAAGTGAGCTGCTGGGCTCCGGGCGCTGTGGCCGAGTGGCGATGTAGCCTGAGCTGATCTGACTCCTCAGGTAGCGTGACCTGTGCAGAGTAGACGAACTCGTCAAAGTGAGCTGCTGGGCTCCGGGCGCTGTGGCCGAGTGGCGATGTAGCCTGAGCTGATCTGACTCCTCAGGTAGCGTGACCTGTGCAGAGTAGACGAACTCGATCAAAGTGAGCTGCTGGGCTCCGGGCGCTGTGGCCGAGTGGCGATGTAGCCTGAGCTGATCTGACTCCTCAGGTAGCGTGACCTGTGCAGAGTAGACGAACTCGTCAAAGTGAGCTGCTGGGCTCCGGGCGCTGTGGCCGAGTGGCGATGTAGCCTTGAGCTGATCTGACTCCTCAGGTAGCGTGACCTGTGCAGAGTAGACGAACTCGTCAAAGTGAGCTGCTGGGCTCCGGGCGCTGTGGCCGAGTGGCGATGTAGCTGAGGCTGATCTACTCCTCAGTAGCGTGACTTGTGTAGAGTAGACGAAACTCGTCAAAGTGAGCTGCTGGGCTCCGGGCACTGTGGCCAAGTGCGATGTAGCTTGAGCTGATCTGACTCCTCAGATAGCGTGACCTGTGCAGAGTAGACCGAACTCGTCAAAGTGAGCTGTCGGGCTCCGGGCGCTGTGGCCGAGTGTCGATGTAGCCTAGCTGATCTGACTCCTCAGGTAGCGTGACCTGTGTAGAGTAGACGAACTCGTCAAAGGGAGCTGTTTGGCTCCGGGCGCTGTGGCCGAGTGGCGATGTAGCCTGAGATGATCTGACTCCTCAGGTAGTGTGACCTGTGCAGAGAGACAAACCGTCAAAGGGAGCTTCTGGGCTTCCACCGTTGACTTCCGATTTTCTTGGAAGGTGTGTGCTTCTTTAATGTGGATTTATGGAGAATTTGAACGTTTGTGCGACTTTTTGAGTGCTTTAGCCTTCTTATAAATGGCGGCTTCGTTGCTATGGAATTTATACTTTGGATATTCTGTCTCTTCTGGTGCGTAACTGAAATCTGCGCGAGATGAAGCATCGAATCTGGTTGTCTTTGCTGGGATCCACTTGAAGTTTCTGATTCAGTTATGTGGACTTCTTCTTGTGGGAGTTGTGTTTTTCCCTAGTCTCCCCTTTATGGGAGTCATGTTATTCCCTAGCTTCGTGCTAGGGATGTGCCTGGAGAGGGCGGCGCCTTTCTTGTGTCGCCTTCTCCATTTTCTGTTCTTCTTTCTCTTCCTCTCCTTTCGTCTCTTTCTCCTTCTCCTTCATTCTCTCTTCCTCTTCCTCTTCTTTTTTTTCACATCTCATTCTCCCTTTTTTATTTCTCCTTTTCTTCCACATCTGATTCTCCCTCTTTCGCACAAACTCTTTCCATCCCTTTTCTTTTTCCTCCTATTTTCCACCTCGTTTTCCTTTCCTCTTTTCTTCCTGAAGTTTTTTTTTTATTTTAGGGAACTGCTTGTACTGAGTGCTTCCATGATGTAATCGATGACACCACTGATTGTAACTGAATGTAATCTGATTGGAATAAAGAAAGACTTTTCCCTTTATGTCTATGAGCTTTCTCATTCTATTGCATGTAATTTTTCTGAGCATTATATGTCTGAGTTGCTTGTGATTCTTAACAAAATAACCAGTAAATGGTCGAATCGTTAACTGAAAATTGATAAATCCTCCATTTAAGATTACAACCAAGGTCTACTGATAAAAACGTTTAAGATGTTCTGCATTCCAGGCATGTTGTAAAATTTTCCCCTCCTCTGTTTGGAGCTCGTAATTGCCTGGTCTGACGACTCGAGATATGATATAGGGCCTCCAGTTGGGGCCCAATTTCCCATGTGCTGGATTCTTCCTTGCTGGCAGTAGCTTTTTTAAGACCAAATCACCCGGCATGTAGCTTCTGGGTTTGACTTTTTGGTTGTAGTACCTCGCCGTCTTCCTTTGATAGTCTTCTGTACTTCTTTAGAACCTGCTCACGTTTTTCATCTAAGAGGTCCAAATTTAGACGGAGAGCCTCAGTCATTGTGCTCCACTGCTGCTAACTCGATTCCTTGGGGACTTTAATCCGATCTCGACAGGGGCTACTGCTTCAGTGCTGAAGGCTAGGGCGAATGGGGTTTCTCGGGTTGCTGATTTATGTGTTGTCCTATAAGCCCATAGCACTTCGGGGAGGTATTCTACCCACTTTCCCTTAAGATCTTCCAATTTGGTCTTCAAAGCGGCCTTAAGGGTTCTGATGGTGACTTGGCCTGATCCGTTAGACTGTGGATGTGCTGGAGACGAGTAATAATTCTTAATTCCGAGCTCGGCACAGAAATCTCTGAATTTGGTGTTGTCAAATTGTTTTCCGTTATCCGACACCAAGGCTCTTGGGATACCAAACCTGCATATGATAGCTCGCCACACAAAATTGCGTATCTTCTGTTCCTGTGATTGTGGCTAAAGGCTCGACCTCAGCCCACTTAGTGAAGTAATCTACTATGACGATGATGAACTTACACTGGCCTTTCCCAAGGGGCAGAGGTCCCAATATGTCCAAACCCCATTGTTGGAAGGGCTAGGGGCTTGTGATTGATGTCAAGGGATCTGATGGGAGGCGTGAGATCTTGGCATGCTCCTGGCAGATCTTGCATTTCTTAACTAGGTCGGTTGCGTCTTTGAGTATTGTAGGCCAATAGTATCCTTATCTCAAGACCTTTCCTGCTAGTACTCGAGCTCCGATGTGATTTCCGCATATACCCTCGTGTACTTCTCTTAGCACGTATTCAATGTTTTTCCCGCAATGCACTTAAGGATAGGTGTGAAGAAACCTCGCTTGTATAGGCTTCCCTTATGATTGGTGAACCTGGCTGACCTCGTCCTTATTTTAGCTGCTTCTTTCGGGTCGTAAGGAAAACGTCCGTCTATTATATAATCCCAAATGGGGTCCATCCAATTCGGCTCGGACTCGACCTAGGGCAACCTCCACGTCGCAGAGATCGATAGAGGGCTCTGCCAAGGTATTCGACAAGTGTCGACCTGCTGAGGTCTTCCTGTAAGGCTGTTGCTAACTTTGCCAAGGCGTCGGCTCGGGAGTTCTCTGCTCTGGGGACATGTCTGACCTGAACCTGCACGAATTTTTTTAATAAATCTCGTACCTTTTGGAGATATAGGATCATCCTTCCACTTTTAGCCTCGTAGGTGTCTTCTATTTGTCTTACCACCAGCTGGGAGTCGCTGCAGACCTCTAGCTGGTCAACTTCCAATGAATGAGCGAGGTTGAGGCCTGCTATGACGGCCTCATACTCGGCCTCGTTGTTGGAGGCCTTGGAATCCGAATCTGAGTGCGTACTCAATGTCTATTCCTTCTGGAGAGGTCAAGATTAGGCCTGCTCCGCTCCCTTGCGCATTTGAGGCTCCATCTACAGAGAGTTTCCAGATGGGGAGGTCATTCATTGCTTGAGCGTTCTGAGCAGGTTCTGCCGAGGTGAATTCCAAGACGAAGTCGGCTAAGACCTGCCCTTTTATTGCAGTTTCGGCTTGTATCTAATGTCGAACTTCGCTCATCTCTATGGCCCACTTCATCAGCCTTCCGGAGACTTCTGGTTTATGTAACACTTGCTTCATCGGGTATTCCGTTCGAACTTCTATGGTGTGAGCCTAGGAAGTAAGGGCAGGAGTTTTCCGAGCTGCGGTTACCAAGGCCAAAATTAGTTTCTCCATCTTTGGGTACCTCTCCTCCGCTCCTCTCAAAGCTCGGCTACAATAGTAAACTGGATGCTGTACTCGCTCTTTGTCTCTGACGAGACAGCACTGGTCGAGAAATCTGATACTGGCCTAGGTATAGGGTGAGGAGCTCCCCTTCAATAGGACTTACTAGAATGGGAGGGGTGCTCAAATATGTCTTCAAAGCTGAAAATGCTTCCTCGCACCTCGTATCCCATTGAAAGGCCTTTTTCAGGACTTGGAAGAAAGGCTGGCATTTATCACTTGCCCTGGATACGAATCGACTTAAGGCAGCAATCCTTCCCTGTCAGGCGCTGAACTTCCTTTATACTTGAATGGCGAAGGCATGTCGAGTACAGCCTTTATCTTGTCTGGATTTGCTTCAATTCCTCGGTGGTTGACTATGAAACCCAGGAATTTTCCGGTTGAAACTCCGAAGGCACACTTGGCTGGATTCAGTTTCATGTTGTAGTTTCTCAAGATCTGGAACGCCTCGGATAGGTGAGCTATGTTGAGCTCAGCTGTGGTGGATTTTACCAGCATGTCATCTACGTACACTTCCATGGTTGTGCCTATTTGCTTCGGAACATCCGATTCACCAACCTTTGATACGTAGCCCTTGCGTTTTTGAGCCCGAACGGCATCACACGATAGCAATAGGTTCCCTGCGCTATGACGAACGAGGTCTTTTCTTGGTCACTTGGGTCCATACTGATCTGGTTGTAGCCGGAGAAGGCATCCATAAAACTGAGGAGTTCATGGCCCGCAGTGGCATCTACGATGAGGTCGATTCGCGGCAGAGGGAAACTGTCCTTTGGGCATGCTTTGTTGATGTCAGTGAAGTCGATGCAGAGTCGCCATTTGCCGTTTGCCTTTTTGACGAGTACGACGTTGGCTAGCCATTCAGGGTATTCTACCTCCCTGATCGCTCCTGCCTGTAGGAGTTTGCTGACTTCCTCGTTGATGGCTTTTTGTCTTTCTGGCGCGAAGCTCCTCCTCTTTTGTTTGATTGGCTTAAAGGATGGGCTGACGTTCAGCCTGTGGGTGATTACCGTAGGATCAATTCCTCCCATGTCTGCCTGCTTCCATGCGAAGACGTCTTTGTTTTGTCTTAAAAAATGGATAAGGAGGTTTTTTAGGTTTTCCGCTAGCTTGGAGCCGATATAGGCGAGATGTTCAGGGTCGTCGTCCAACAGTACCGGTTCCAGTTCTTCTGAGGGCTCAGGTCGAGTGAGTACCTCGTCACGCATGTCGAGCTCGTCCAAGTATATGTTGTCGACCGTTTTTTGCTTCATGGATGCTGAGTAACATTCCCTATGCCACTCATTGATCTCCTCGAACCATTCCTACTCCGTTTCCGATAGGGAATTTGATCATCATGTGATATGCGGAAGGGATGGCTTTTATTCCATTGAGAGAGGGTCTGCCCAGCAACATGTTATAAGCAAACGGGGCGTCTACGACGAGGAATCTTGTCGTAGTCGTCGCCTGGCATGGGGGATCTCCCAAGGTGAGTACCAATTATATTGAGCCTAGAGGTAATACCTTTTCCCCAGAGAACCCCCGCAGATGGGTGTTGACGGGTTCTAGTTTCTCCCTTCCGATGCCCATTTTATCAAAGGCTGTACGCGAAGATGATATCGGCTGAACTCCCTTGTCAATTAGGACCCGATGAACTGTTTTGTTGGCCATAACTACACGAACTACCAGTGGGTCGTCATGAGGATGTTGGCATACCTCCAGATCTGAGTAAGAGAATGTGATGGATGTGTCGAGTCGCGGTAGTTTAGACACTGCTTGTATTTCCGCTATCTCTGTCGACCTGATGCTGCGTAGATGGGCCTTCCGAGCTGAGCTGGATTCCCCTCCTCCTGCGAATCCTCCTGAGATTACCTGGATTTCACCCTAGGGGTTGTTGGTGCTGAGTCGTCGTCTGTCGAGGTGGTGGTTGCTGAGGCAGGGGCCTGGTTTGAGCTTGATTCTGAGCCTGATTTTCAGGGGATATGAAGCGTCGGAGGTATCCCGCGCCGTATTAAGTACTCTATTTCTCTCTTGAGTTGTATGCAGTCGTCCGTGCGGTGTCCGTAGTCCCTATGGAACTCGCAATACTTGGAGTTGTCTCTTGTTGTGGGTCTGACTTCATTTAGTTGGCCACCTCAGGAACTGTTCGTTTCGTACTTCACGCAGAACCTGTGATACTGAAGCTGTTAAGGGGGTGAAACGCTGAGGCGAATAGCGTTGTCGTCTTTCGGATTGCGGTGGGACCGAGACGGTCTCTGAGGTTCCCACGCCTTTTTGGGGATCGTTCTCCATTTTTCTTTGGAGATCCTTCCTGGGTCGCTTTGTTTTTTAGGGCTTCGTCCTCGTCGTTTGTCTGTCCCGCTTTTTTCTTTATGAGTGGAAGAGCTCTCTTTCTTGGATATGAGGGCTTCTTCACCGTTAATATACTTCTCTGCTTTTGCGAGCACCTCAGCCATGCTTGTTTGGGGATTTTTGGAGATGGAAAACATCAAGTCTTTCGACTGAATCCCTAAGCCAGCGATGAACGCAGTGATCGCGAACTTCTCGTCGGGTATATCTACCTTTAGAGACTCGACATTGAATCGTTGGACATAAGACCTCAGGCTTTCTTGCGAGCCCTGCTTGATGGTCAGTAGATGATAACTTGGCTTTCTGTACGTCCTGGCCCCAATGAAGTGAGAGACGAATGTAATGGATAGCTCTCTGAATGAGGAGATTGACGACGGTGGAAGTCTATTGAACCATGCCAAGGCGGGGCCTTTTAGGGTGATAGCGAAAGCTCTGCATCGCACCGGATCTTGATACCCATGTAGTTCCATTTGGTTTTGTAAGTGTTGAGATGATCGACGGGATCTCTAGTGCCATCGAACGCTTCGACCTGTGGCATTCTGAACTTGGCTGGAAGGGAGTAGTGGAGTACCTCGGCTGTGTAGGGTGACTCAATTTGTTGTACCAAAGTATCCATAGTGTTAGGAGCGCGTCCTCTTACTGCCTCCCTTACACGGTTGAGCTCTTGTTGGAGGCTCTTGAACCTCTGTTCCCATGATTGTTCTCCTGCTCCAGGCTGAGGGTGATGCAGTTCTTCGTCCTGACATGCTCTCCAAGTGTTGCTTCGTTGCCTTCTCCTCCAAGGGCTAGATGTGGTCCGTGCCCCCGGGCTCGGCTGGATTTGCTTCTGCTTCGGCTCCACGAGGAGCGCCAATGTTGTGTTGTCCTTCATGAGGGGGAATGTCATGGCCTTCCTGAGTCTGTCGCATCTCCCGTGGTTGTCGCATATGTCTGGTGAGTTGTTCTAACTCTTCTATTAGACGCTGATTGGTGAGGCGGAGTGCATCCACCTCGTCCGTGTTGGCCTGCATTGTTTCTAACGCTCCGGGAGGTCGGCTATCTGCGTTGCCTGGTTGGCCTTGCATCCTTGGAGGATTAGCGTTGCTCCTGCTTGTGTTTCGAGTCGATACCATCAGTAACCGAGAAATCAATTATACTTATAAAGGAATTGTCGTTCCCACAGACGGCGTCAACAGATGATGCTTTTTCAACTGGAACTGGGCTGGAGCGTGTAAGGGTCAGTTGGGCCGGACCTGAATGGCTGATGAGTTAGATTGTAGGCTTTGGGATCGTCTGGGCTGAAGTAGGATCGCTGCAAAAACAAGAAAGAAGGGGGGTCGGCGAGGGCTTCGCCCGTGACCGCTCCGATGCCTAAGTTAGTTTCTTCCTGAGAGAAAAGATGGACTGCTTAGAGGGCGAATGTGTTTCATATACGTGCGTATCAGTATTGGCGTTAGTTCTTGCGTACCTTTCTCCGATGGGGTGGCCTTGTATTTATAGTAGATGTTCAACCAGTTGGATGGTGACTATGATTCGTTCCCATTGGATGAGATATTTTTTGTTATTATCGGTATCTGATTTGGTAAAGGATATAGAAAGGGCAGTCTTTTTGGGATAATCTTCCTTCCTTATCGGGGGATCCGATTTGATTTGCAGAATAATATATTATCAGGGATTATTCTATTTTCTATACCCATGGGAGACTTCCCATAATCGGTCTTTGGGCCAAGCGGGTTGGACCCTCATTCTGGGTTAGCACCGAAAGGCTTGAATGTTGCAATGGGCATACTTCTCCTTTGGGGTTTAGTGACTGGGCCTGAATGTTTCGTTGGGCTGGTCTCTTTCTTGGGCTTGGCTAATGGGCCTGTGAGCCTTATTTTTTGTACCCTATCAGACGCCATAAATCTAAAAAAAAAAAAATCAATATAATGACACTTTTCAAAAAATGACATCATAAGCTAAAATTAGCATCATCTAGCTACTCCAAAACAATTTTTTTTTTAATTTTCATATAGTCTCACTTTTCAGAAATGACACCATAAATCTAAAACTAACATTCCCAATTAAATGTTTTTATATAATGTGCCACCTTTATGAACTTTAAGTCATACGATGCCATTATTTTAACAATTACATAAAAATAGTGACACCATAATTGTTTTTGTAGTAGTGACCCCGGTTTACCTTATTGCTGGACGTCCTCACTATGTTGAATTATACTGGCACTGTCTCTTTACATCCTGATTTTGTCCTCACCAATGTTCTTTTCCTTCCATTTTTCGGTACAACTTTTAACTGTTAGCAGACGTTGTGCCTCTACTAATGTTCATTTTACCTTTACTAGTTCTGGTTACACTTTGCATGATATGACGATTGGCTCTGTCTTGGTTGTAGGAAAACTCCATGGATCTTTTCATCCACTTGATTTCTCATTTTCTTCTTCCCTTGGTCCACCTTAGAGCTGGGAAACGGCTAAATCGATCCTAATGAGCTAGGCCCATTAAGGCCATAGACCAAAATTGGCCGGGCTAATTTGGTCCACTTTTATTCGAGCCAACCTTTGACTGACCCAGCCTAGCCCTACGTGGATTTGGGTCTAAAAGGGCCAAATATTAAAAAAAAATGTTAAAATACATTTTTCCTATTTTATTATTCTTCAAATAAAAATAAAAAAACACAAATAAGTAATATATTTAATACACAAAAAATGATAAGCATGGTAGAGTCTCGGGCTAGCTGTTGAATTGTTGGCTGGAAAAAGATTCCTAATTGTTCTAGACAATGTTTGGGGATATAGGAAGTAGAGTCCTGATCACTAGCAGAACCACTAAAGCTTCTGATATCATGGGCACCCTAGATTCTTATCGCTTGGGATTTTTAGCCCACCATGACGGTTGGGGTTGTTCAGGAGAATCGTCTTTAAAAAGGTAGTAATAATAAGCTGTCAGATAGAACGAGGGAGGATCTCGAAAAATTGGTATGGAAATCGTAGTCAAGTGTGAAGGTTTGCCTCTAGCGGTGATGGCAATGGCGGGTCTATTGCGTGGGAACACCAACGTGAACAAGATTTTAAAAATATATGGGCCTATTCAGGCTGGCCCACCCTAACCTGAATGGGATGCGGATCAATTCTGGCAGGCCAATAGACTTGAGTTTTATTGGGCTGCCATTTCACAGCCCGACCTCCAAAACTTCAACCAAAGTGGACTGGTACATCGGGCTTAACCCATACGCCCAGCTCTAGTCCACCTTCTCCGTTTTAGTCTTGTGCCCATTCTTCTTTAGATCTTGCTTTGGATAACATGGTTGTCATCCATGGTATTACCAGGGACAAACAAATTCTGTTTTTTCGGCCGAAATATCGCTGAAAAATCGGTTATCGGCCGGGCACCGAAGAGATATTGGCAACCAATAATTGGGTTAGGAAAAAATAAGTGGAAAATCGGTAAAATCGCCGTAATATCGGCGAAATATCGGAAATTTCCTGAAATTTCGAGACTTTACTCACCCGCGCCATGTGCTGAAATTTCTGAAAAATACGGAAAATATCGGTAAATATCGGCTATTTTGACTTAAATCAAATCCAACGGTTAGAATTAAATCACAATGGTTTTTTGACAATCTAATGACTATTTTGACTCCAAAAAATTCTATAAATACCCCTAAATCATACAATTTCTTTACAAACTCATCCATACACATCCAAGCTCCATTTGACTCTCAAATTATTTTTTCTTTGTGATTTATCTCAATATTTTGAAGATCTTGTTATGAATATTGTCTTCATCAAGATGAGGATCCCTTCATCAAATAATGTAATGGAGCCACATCGGTCTTCATTTTGGTTTTAAATGACTATTGTAATGTAATTTCTCGATAAATTATAATGAATATTGTCTTCAATAAGTGTATATTTACTTATTTATGTCTTTTTTATAGTTCAACAAAGTATTTCCATGAATTTCAAAGTATTTTTGTTAATTTTCGCTTTACCGATATTTTTATCAAAATATCCACCGATATTTTCGATATATTCGTAAAATCCAAGTACCGATGTATATTCCGTAATTACCGATATTTGTTCCTTGGTATGTACAAAGAGTGTTTTGAATGAATCATTAATTGCAAGGTTCAAAAACTCGGCCATTTTGGTAAGACTTGATCGAGTCATATCTAT